>VDFB02196117.1:0-15617 GCA_007258455.2 Sequoia sempervirens | reverse complement strand
GAGTATAGTCTCATTTGAAGCCTCAGATAAACTCTCCGATGATGTGAGACACTGTGCAAGTCAAGATTTCATTTTAGATGTTGCATTTGTTCAAACCCTAGAGTTTAAGTCATTCATTTATGAATAAAAAGGGAAAATGAGAAGTGAAAGAATGAAATAAATTATCCCTAAGCAAGAAGTTGATGCCCTAAAATAATTACAAGAGGAAGTTGATAAGGAAATGAAAAATATCACCCCTAAAAGAGGATGAGAGCTCTTACATGAGGTTGGGGTCATTCTTCTCCCATGATGGGATATTAGTTCAACTATAGTTTTTTACAGTTTCATGAGGAGGGAAAATAAAACCTTGCAGCTGATAGATGAAGCTAGTGAGAAGATTTATACTAGATTAAGATATAATATAGATAATGCTACTCTACATATTTGGGCTCTATACCAACCAGGGAAGAGACCCACACTTATTGATAACCCCAATCAAGTCTTTGGCCATCTTTTAGTGCAGTGAGTTTGAGATATAGATCCTATTGAGATAGCTAAATTGAATTTCAATGTTGTTAAATTCTCCATTGGTAGACTGTGAAAGAAAGGTGCTTGAAACTATGTTTGAGACTATATACTAGAAGAAAAAGGATGAAATGGTTCAACAAAAACATGAGGAATTAAGAAAGGAATTAAATAATACTAAATTCAAAATGGCTTTAGAGTTGATAAGGAAGAGGTTTGAAAAAGTGCTCAAGAAAATTGATAAGATTTGGGTGATCCATAGCAAGATGTTCATAGCCTACCAAGAACATAATAAATTACACAACAGAATGAAATAGATAAAAGAAAAAATATAAGTATTTCATAGAAGAGAAGACTTCTGATATACAATGTACTATCTTTTGAAGTAATATAAATGGAGAAGAAGAATTAAACTGGTGTTCAAATTCTAGTGTCAATTGTTTGTTGAATTCATTGATAAATATTATTTGCTTGTCTCCAAGGTTGATGTTTCCTCATTATTTAAATTGGTGTATCAAGTATATATTCAATTTATTAGGGAACATTTACTGTTCTTGTGTGATTTGGTTAATTGGTTCCTTCAAGTGAGGATTAAGTTCTCTTAATTAATCATAGTAATCTAGAAAAGGTCATTTGGATTGATAATAATTACATCCTTGCATGTTTATGCCATTCATAAACTTATAAAAGTGTCAAACAATTAAAATTGTATCCAGGAATAGGACACATACATCATACAAATCTTGACTCCATTAACTCAATATAATTAAACACTGGTCATACACAATACATTACAAAATATTATAAAACTTTTCATACATTCGAATTTCAGCACTAGTAGGAGTAGCTATTAAGTTTTCACCTATTCCACATTTCATGCCATTGTGGATAGATCCCTAAGTTCAACTAAGTCACACAACTTTTAAATCTACATCAGTTATCAAGGTTCACTCGCCTAGGTTTAGTAGAGCTTGAAGTGCAAGGAGTCATCAACCACGTAGGTTGATGTTGATGCAGATTTGGCTAATGAAGACATTTTCCTAGAAAAAGATGTTTAGGTTGATGCCAATGCAATAATTTTGTTTTCTTTTTTCGTAATGTAAACTTTAAGGGGGGATTGTTAGGAAATTAAGGTTTACATATAATAATTTAGTTATTATGTTAGGTAGTTGGGTGGGAAGTTATTCCTGTAACGAGAGAATAATGAATTTATAAAACCAATATATTAAATGTAATGTGAGATAATGATTATAATGAAAAATTCCTCTTTAATTTTGTTTACAATGTAATTCTTTAGTAGTGATTTTATGTTTTTACTTCTCTACAAACAATGACTTTTGAAAGAGTTAAAACTTGGGATTTGTGTATTGTTAATGTCTAAGCCAATCATAAGGATATTTTGATTTCTATAATTGGAATTGTCTATGGAGTTTGATCTTCAAATAATATCCTTGAGTAACTATCAATCAACCATGACATATGTTAGTGGTTCTAGTGGTACACTTTCATGTTTATATATCATATGTCAAACACACCTTAGAGATTCATTTAAAAAAAAATCTTCTATTCAAAGATTGAAATTTAACATTATCAATGCATCCTTAATAGTTAATAAATCCACATCAATTTTATCGTTGTAACCTCTTTTTGGTGCATTGACATTACCTAATTTTGTTGAAAAGTTAAATGTAATAGGTCTTTCCAATGAATAGTTTTTTTTTCTATTATGACTATACACATTATCATTTATGGTAAAAAATAAATACCATTGTCAAAAACTTTATTTACAACATTGCTTTTGTCATTGTAGTTTCTAGTCATCAATAGTTGGATTTACATCTCTGAGATTTATCAAAATTTGAAAAAAACTATTGTTGTTGATAGATTTTTCTTTTCTATCTAAAGTAATAACTATTTTGAATTCTTTCCATAGTATTTTAACATATCTATTATTGTTATAAATAAATTTATCATTGATAAGAAGCCACTATTCCAAATCTTCAACCAAAATCATAGATATACCTATAAAATATTTGAAAATAAAAGGCTTTGATGAGTGCATAATATTAATGGAAAAAATTAATAGTAATGAACTATATGTATTAAAATAAATAAATATTTTACTTTCAACCAAAATTATAGTTATACCTCCAAAACTCATATTGGCATTTTTTGGAAATGCTTGATGAAGTCAAGAGTCTATGTTTTGTAGAATATTTTTTTCAATGAAGCTTATTTCATCAATCTGTAGACACCTAAAACTATCTGGACTATATCACTCATCTTAATTTCACTTAATAATGTATCATTTTCCTCATTTTTACCCTAATTCCTCCATTTAATTAAATAATGTCCAATTATTTAGTTAAATTCACTTTATTCCCATATTAATTGAATAATTAAGGTTATTTGATAATTCAACATTTTATCACTAATAATCCCTCTTGATTAAATAATTCCCAATTATTTAATTAAAAATCTTAATTCCTCCATCCTCTCAATTAATTATTTCCATAATTGATTAATTGGCTAATTTTCCTCCAACACTCCAACTTGCACAAAGAATAGTCTCTTTTCAAATTAAAATTCTTCCCTCCAATTTAAAATATCTCCAACCTATTTCCATGAAATTAAGGATATTTTGAGCTCTCATGAATCCTTAACCATTGATCTTCCTTGATCTATACTCACCTCATTGATTTCCTCTCATCCATTGATAGTGAGATCGAATCTTGACTGTTGATCATCTAATTCCTAAAATCTATAAAACAAAGCCTCTCAAACATGATTTATATTTAAAATCTTCTTAGGATCCTTACTCTCACAAATTCTTGAGCCAACTTTAAAGAAATTTGAGAACATTTTTTTATGAATCATCCCTCTTCAACCAAGCTTTTTTAAATAGATTAGGAAAACTTGAGCAATCCACATCACTACAAGTTTGCTTCAATCCACAATGGGATTGGAGGTTTGCTTGTCATTTGATTCAATTGTTCAGAGTTAGGTTTCATTGATTTATTTGAATCTTTATGGAAATGTTAAATCAATTTTAATGAGTATAGCTTTTATTTGATCATTATCTTGTAAATTCTCAATGTTTTAGGATCTAATTGCTTCAATTCAAATCTTAATTGATCATGTAAGCTAACCATACAAAATTTTGGCACACCTAGTGGGACCCACACCCATGTTTTAATATTTTTTGTGGAGTTTTATTCATCCTTGTAGGTTACAGAGACAAAGTGACACCTTTGTTTCGGTAATGTAGTGCCTTTGTCAAATCTTGACGCATTTGCAACTCAAATTTTGACGCCTTTGTTTAAAGCCCAATGCATTTGAATTTCTTACATTTTTTTTATTGTAGGAAATAGTGCAACACCTTTGTTGAAACTTTGATGCCTTTGTAAAAGGTTGGTGCCTTTGCAAACTATTAGTGTAGTGCATTTTTCCAAATATCAACACTTTTGAATGATTTCAGCACATCTACCTTATAGTGCATCTATAACATCTCGATGCCTTTGCATCAAATCAGTGTGTTTGATTGTGCACAAAATGACACCTTTGCAGTAAATTAGTGCACTTTTTAGGTATCGACATGTTTGTTCTGAAAAGGTTTAAAATTTATCAACTTGATTTCATTCATTTCCCTAACCCTAACCATTCTCTATTTTTTGATCTTGTCTATCTTAGCTAACATTTTGCAGCATGTGTCATTTTATGGAAAAGGATGCAAGAATCTACTAACATTTATATTGTAGGTTTTGACTTAATCTAGGATTCATTTTCCCTTGGTGCACATAAAATTAATCTCACATTTTAATTGGTGCAAATAAAATGAACAATACAAATTTCATTTTCCCTTGGTGCATTTAAAAATAACAATATAACTTTCATATTTGGTTTGGTGCTTAAAATTGAATCAACAAATTACACACTTAAATCTGGGATTCAAATTTACCAACAAATTGCACATTTGATTTTTTTAAAAAAAAAAATTGAACCACATATTTGAATCCTTGGTGCACTTAAAAAGAACTCTATGGCATGTTTGGTAAGTGGATGTGTGTGTATGCTCTTTCCTTGCACCTAGTGCAATCTTAGAAATCAAAAACATCATTCATTTGCATTTTGTTTGTACACCTTTGTTGATGGGTGTTTTTGTACTTCTCAACAAAGAAAACACACAAGTGTGATGTGTCTCTTGAAAGGTGAAAATTTGCAACTAAGTTTCATAAAATCACCCTAAGGTCTCTCGGGTGTCAGGTCATGACAATGAAATAACAACTCAGTTGATTGATGTGATTTGATATTAATCACAAGGGGCCTTTTTTGGTTCACTAAGAACAAAAGTCTTGGATATGTAAATGGAGTTTCATAGGTTCTAGAAATGATGAACAATAGCTACAAGTTTAGAACAACAAGCTAAAACTCCATGTGTTCATTAGATTTGGCTTTACACTGATGCTGGAACTTGTTTGTAACTTTAGATTTTAAAGAAACAACAAAAGAGAAAGGGTTTAGAAGTTTTCCTAGGTCTGCAACTAAGATGAATAGTAACAATGGAGGATTCTATAGTGGACAGACTTCCAAAATTGGGTTTTATTTAACCAGGGAAACCCATAGTCTCATGAAACTAATGCAATCTTCAAGGGTCCTTTGCAGATTTTCAAACTATACATTCACCTACTAGACTTGAATAAACAGTCAAAATTAGGTGCAACAAAATAAACAAGCTTAGACTAACTTTACACAACAATTTTTCATCAACAAACAACCAAAAGTATGAGTTGAAAGTGCATCAAACACTATCGCATACATCCACCATCAAAGCACAACATGAACTACTAACTAAAAATAACTTAAAATTGAAATAACAATGCTGAAATAAACTATTGGAGATAGAATCATGCACACATGAAGAGAAATAGACAAGAAACCATTAACTCAATGATTTTCTCATATATTTTGTAGCAACATGTTTTTACACAACTCATCTCTCTCTTGAAAATGAGAGGATGCCCCTATTTATAGTTTTCCAAAAGAAGAATGAATGGTCAAGATTCATCTACAATGAGTGGCCTAGATTCATTCTAGTCTAAGGTTTCACCTACCCCCAATATATTACAATATAAAAATAGACTCTTTTGTATTTTTCCTTTTTTTTCCTCTTGTCTATTTTTTCTTGTAGCTACTTCCATCCTTTTCAACTATTTTGAAAAATATTTATTAGCTATTATAGGATTTCCACCATCCCTTTAGAGAGTAGCATAATAAATAAACTTCCCAATGAGATCTTGGAGCTTATCCCACTCTGCGAATTCTAATTTGGCGATGCGGAAGGAGGTCCCTGATGGAGCTTCTAAAATTCTGCAGAATTTCCTCATCTTCCCATGGGTTTAGTCTCCATTTTAAACCCTTGTCCCAATGAATGAGTAGGGTTTTATTTGAAAAGATATGCAAATGTTATATTTACATGTTGACCTGCCCCGTCGGTCACTGATTTCTTAAGTCACCATTTAAGTCACGTTTGCACGTTAGTTTACCAGACCCATTAGATCGAAGCACCAGTCATCAATTATTGCATCAAATTGAGTCTTTCCCTAAGTTGGGTTTTAAATTTCCCCAGTCACTTAAGCCTAAGTGATTTATCCCCAAGGGGTCATGTCGTCGTCGACTTAACCGAGTTCTTTCTATTTAATGCTAACATTCTATGAAATGCAAGATTTAAGATTCAAGGATCTGAGATGAGATCTTGGTCGTACCTCGCTAGTTTGCGGGAATTAAGTGCCAATAGGTTAAAAGTAGTGAGGCTGGTAAAAAGAGGACGTGTGTCCCTATACAATCGTGGGACCCACTCCCCACTACTGTGCCCATGGTTTGACACCTTCAAAAAATGACCGAGATCAAATCTAGGGAATGATCTTCAACATTCCTTGTTGGTTCGTTCCAGGATAAAGTGAATACTAGTTAAGACTAGTGAGATCAGTGAGATTGTGACACATGTCTCCAACCACTGAATCTATGAGACATACGAAGCATGCCAACGGGGAAACTATTGTCTGAGGTGGATCACTATCAATTGTCGAGAGAAAAACAACGATGCTTTGTTGGATTTCAAACCCGGTCAACCCAGGGTGAACCATTCAATCTGCGATCTCTTCAAAGGATCAACGGGTAATATTCAAAGTTGGCAAACAACATGTGATAGCCATTTTACTCTATGGCCATCACGCATTAATTGCTAGATTTCTGTAGGAGTGATCAAGTTGATCTCAATTCGTGTGGAAACACAAATGCTAGTAATCATGAAGTGTGATCTACGAATTTCCATGCAATTGGGAATTAAATGGTGACAGTACATATGCCAACGAGCTACCCAAATTATGCATGTGTTTTGCTAAACATTGATTGTGGGTGCCATCGCTTCACGTGATAAAAATAAAAGGAATAGCTGCTATTTGTGTCATTTGTACTTAGTAGTTAGAATTTTTCTTGATTAAGACAAGGTGAGTTTGAGAAATTTTCAGATGAGGAAAATGAGTGAACCAATGAGGAGGTCTATTTGCCTAAGCTCTCAGAAGCCTAGTGTTGGTGTACCAGAAGCTACCTCAACTATGGAGGTCAACATTCCTACTGGAAAGCCCGTACTTGTACCGACAAGGTGTAGCTAGAGATTACAATTCTAGACCACTGTTGCTGGAAAGTTCGAGGACAAAGGAAAAGAACCAGTGTGCTTCGCTACTAGAGGATGTAGAAAAATTAGGTATGGGCATGGCTCCTTTGGGTGCCAACATTCTCTCATCGACCTTACTGAGAGCCTGTCAGATAGTGAGACTGAGACAGACTCCAGATATTGGTGGTATCTCGACACTCTGGGTCAAACTTAGGCCCCACGTGAAGAAATCTTGTTTGTTCCTCCGCTGGCAGTCAGAACTCCAAGTGGACAGATTGCTACTGTGTTGTGTAAATACAAGGATAAGGAAGAAGCTGAGGTTTTCTCTCCCTCACTTGCGATGACTCGGAGTGGGCATGTGTATCATGGTCTAGGCACTAGTAAGAATGGGGTGGTTGGTCGATAAAGAATTGCCATGTGGGATGGAAAATTTTGGTTTTGATGTATTGCTGCGGTGGTTAGCCTCTTCTTCGGCGTATTTGAATTTTACTTTTGGGTTTGATGCTAAATGTGTGCCCTTGTGGCAATGTGGGAATCTAATGTGGTGTGTACCGGGTAATAAAGGGAGATTTTGGTGGGCGTTTGCATTTACTCTTTTAGATGGCGGTTATACTTTTCATTTTCCCTGTGTTTAACATGCTCTTGCATAATCAGTATGTGGGAATTTTTGAAATGCAGATGAAATTTCATTTGAGCCTGAAGCTTGTCGCTCCCTTATTCTATAAAATGGAATTAAGGGCTCATTTGCGGGGGGATGAAAATTCTGGTTAGGTTTTTAGTCGAATGTATATGGGTAGAATGATAGGAATAAAATAGATAGTTTGTTTTGAGCTTTTGGACGAACTTATGAAATTATCTTAAACTATTTTGCAGATATGACTTATAAATATGAGTAGATGAATAATTTTGATATATTTTCTCTCCTTCTGCAAGTTTATGTGAACTTTGAATGAAATTTTAATGGTATTTTCATTCTTCTTTAAACATCTGTTCAAATGTATGTCTTTGTTTCTGCTTTGATTCGAACAATCAATTAAATTCTTAAATGGAGTCTTAGATTTACAATTATTCGCAAGGAATTTGATAAGCAGTTATGTATCAGAAAGAGCGAGCTCCATGATGCAAAGTTATTGTGAGGGTAGTCCATTCCATTAAATTCTAAGGTCATTTATGTGTTACTGGTTCTTGTGTGTGTGACTCCATTGCCCAATGTGACAAGGAACTGATCTATTCCTTAATGATTCACCTAAAGGGTTAATCAAATAGTTGTTTAATGACCGACCTAAATTTAATATTTAAATTCATTTAAAATTCATTAATCTCAACGCATATATATGTCAATTATCATGAAGGATGTCTTTGTTTTGATGAATGGGTAAATGATTTACTTAAAGATTAGTCAATGTTATGGTGATTGTTGCATAATTATCCTTCACTCAAACTGATATGTGAAAATGATGTGTTCTATAAATCATAATCTTAAAATGAACACAATAGGAACACCCTCCTTGGCCCCACAAAGCCTAAAGTGTAGAAGATCTCAGTCATTGACTAGATCTTGTTAGTTGGCCAGTCATTTCAGGAGTCTTGAACATAGGAGTTGGCTATCCCTTAAAGATTCCTTAGGTGCACTAGAAAATTCCAACAATCCCCTTGAAATTATTCAACATCTCTTAATGATTCCTTACACATGTGTCTCCTTCCCTAACCACCTATTCTGACTTTGAGAAAGCCCATGCAACAAAATCCATAAAATCACTTGATAAGGTGTCATTGGTGCCCTGTTCTATGTTTTTGTGGAATTCCTATTTTACTACTTTCAGATCTAACTATAGGGCACCTATACCCCATAGCTTATCATCAACTTCAGGAAGTCAGCTACTTCATCCAAATGAATAACAACGTTGGCGTGAAAATCCTCCAGCTCTATCAATGATCTCTCTAAAAGTATCTTCTTGAAATTGAGAGTATGCAACCAATCTTCAAGCAGAACATGATCCTTCTTTGGCAAGGACAACTCTTTCTCCTAGACCTCCGGAGATAGCTTCAGGATGCTTAGCAACTTGGGGCATGTAATCCTGTAAAGCTCATGGAAATATTTACATGTATCTACCTATGGTGCAATTTCCTTTCTTAGGGCCAAGAAGTGGTTATGTGCCCTGATGGGAGAATGGATTCCCTTGTTTCTTGTCTCAATTACCCTCTTGAACCAAAATAGAGGTAGATTTACTCCAATTCTTCATTTTCTCTATTTTGTTCACCTCTTCCTTAGAGAGCAAGGCGGGTGACGTCAATTCCATCGGAGCTTCTGCCTTTCATGAGGTCCAATGTTGCATATAGGAAGTTAGTTCTGCTACTTTTGCCTTCAACTCTTCCTTCGTGGACTGGTCTTTGTTTATTTTCTACAAAAATGGTAGAGATGAACCCCTGAAACTCATCAATTTTTTGGGCTCGGGTTTTGGGGCCTAGATTGATGGTGGATATTTGATAATCCTTTCCCTAGATAGTATCCTCATTGCTATCAACCATAGGGTTAACTACTTGCAATGTCTTAGATCCAGAGGTATCAATGGTAATGTGAGATTTGATTTTAGGTTTCTTCTCCTTCTTAGTTTTAACCTACGCTTTGGCCAGTATGCCTTCTAGTTGAGCCTTCAGGTTAGAAACTATGGGAGCCTTCTTAAATTGTTTCTCCAGCCACGAGGGGACTTCTATTTGATGTCATGAGGGATCATTTTCCTCCCTTTCCTCTTGTTATTTGGAGGGCCCCTCTTTCTCATGCTCAAAGGAATTTGGGGTGTTTTCTTCTCGTTTATCTTTCCCATCCTTTTGTATTAGGGTCTCCTTCTTGTCAGGCTCGGTAGATACTATTTTTTCTTCAACAATATTCTCTTCTTCTAGTGTTATCCCTTTAGTTGTTTCGGGCTCAACCTCAACACCCCTCATGGAATCGACACCTTTCTCTTCTACATTTTCTTCTTATGTATCCTTCTCTTCCTTCAAGAGGCATTTCTTCTTGTCTCAGGCCCTCATCTTGTCCATCTTGTGGAGGCTCATTAATTATCTCCTCATCAATCTTTGTGTCCATTTTTCCTTTTTCAGAGTGATGCTCCTCGGGGTTTGCTTCTTTTTCTTTATACTCTTGGGGTTGCTCTTTGTCTAGTTTGTGATCAGAGGTCTCTACTTCATAGTACCCATCAAGCTTAGCATCTTCATCCTTGGGAATTTGTTGTGCTTCCTCATATGAGGCCACCTTTTCTATATTCACCCTCAACCCTCCTTCGGTATGCTCAAAGTAGTCATCTTAGTGAGAATCTTTCGATTCTTCAGTAATATCCTTCACAACTTCCTTGGGATACTTTGCATTGAGCCTCTCCATTTCTTCAGAAATTTGCATTGTCACCTCCATCTTTGGTGGCTTAGTAGGTGGTGGAGGGAGAGGCAAAGTGGTAGTAAGCTGAGCCATTAACGCTTGGACCTTAGGGTTGAGGATTACCCCAAAGAGCTCAATTGGCATATTTTTCATATAAGCTTCCAAGGCCTGGGGTAGGGTGAGAGGCGCCATGGTAGTTTTTGGCAGGGTTGGCAATAGGGTGGAAAGGGTTGGTAGTGGAGGCGAAAGTGAGGAAGATGACAATAGGGAAGTATTGGAGGGGGAAGAGTCCAACACCAATATGGGAATAGTCGGTGAAGCGAAAGTGAGGTGGACAGAGATGTCCACGGCAGGCGAAGATGAGATGGGAAAATATTTAGGAGTGGAAGGAGATGGTGTGGTGGTGGTAGCAATGACAACGGTTGATGGGAGTGTAGTGGTGATAGGTGGAGGTTAATGAGGTCACTCAGATTCTTCCTCCTCATTATTTGGAGAGCCCTCTTCTTGAATAGTTGGCATCTCAAGAACAAAGGTTCTCATTTTCTTTTCTTTCTTTGATGGTTAGCCCTCTATTCACTTCCTTGTGTAAACTTTTTGTTTGGGCTTCCGCTTAGTCATTTCCTTTCTCTTTTTGGATCTAGTGATGGGTAGAGACTTGGGAGCCTCACGTGATGAGCCTGCAATGGCGCCATTGTCTATTTCACTTTTGAACTCATCTTCAAGTTCTCCATATGTTAACTCTACACCTTGCTCTCATGATTGATTTATCTGTCCATTAATCTACTGCTTGGTCCTTTGTTCAATGGGGTAGGTGATAGTATCTAGGTAAGTGACCTCTTGTTCAGCCCAATCAATTATTGGCAATGGAATATTGGCCAACTCATTGTATCTTTCATCCAAAATATTATTGTCTTCAACAATTTGGTCAATCATTGGGAAAAAATCAATAGACTTTACAAATCTGGAAGTCATCGTCATATAATGTCACCTCCTGACCTCTCTGTCATCATCACAATTTTCCCAAAAGTCCTCAATGTGAGGTCAGTGGGCGTATTGTCTTCCAACCTGCTTTAGTTTTTTGTGGGGATCCACACCTCCCCTATCTATATGCAATTCAAAATTATATTCTACCAACTCCTTCTTAGAATTCTCGGTGCATGGGGCAACAGGGCAAGAGTACATTCCTTGTTTTAAGGTGAGGGGATATGGGACCCCAACATGGTGTTTGTTGCTCAATAGGGTGTGGTAAGTCTATAGCTACCGAGTAAGCTCTAACAAAATGATTTTGTCATTGGGGTGGCATGGAAATCGATAGGGTCTTCCTAACAATCCCTCCACTCTGATGTATTTGAATTTTGTGAATTGGATGAATAGATATCCAAAACCCTTTATGACTACCTTGGTGCTATGTGATACCCTTCTATGGTAATTTTCTCCCAAGGTTTTTATGATGTGCCCAATGAAGGCATCATTTACTCTTCTATAATATTTCTTGAAATTTCTATAATGTAATTGGGGGTAGCAGTCATATACTTTAATTTGTCCCTTCTTCATACCCAATACCCCAGCACAATCCAATCCTTTATATGGGAACTTAGCCACTAAGAGATAGACCAAATATGAAGTCATATAGAATTTAGAGGCCTTCTTCATTGCCATAAACTGATTATGCAAACTCTCACTTATCATATTTTCCCAGTGGAATTTGGCGGTGCCTCAGAGGATTTCTTCCACGACATAAAACATCCATTCCTCAAAGAATGTGGTAGTGGGAAGGCCCATCACTCTGCTCAAGAGCATGATGAGATCATTATATTCTTCTACAAAATCACTCCTAGACAATGTCTAAGGAACCTTATTGGCATTTCCTCTCTTATCCTTTAACCATGATAGATTCATTGTTCTCTTGCATCCAAGAGGATCCTAATGCTAGATTCTTAAGATGAATCCCTTTTCAACCTCCTCCATTTCATTGAAGGTTGGGATGTTGAATGTCCTCTCGATAGATTGGGTAGATAGGTCTTCCAATACCCTCCCATCCTTGGCAACTATTCTTCTATTTTGAGAGTGATAACACTATTGTCAAGCCATTACTAGTTATGGAGCTATCAAAGTGAGAGGAAAACCTACTACTTTTGCAAGGTCACTTTCTTTGATTCTCAAGGCCTCCTCTGTGGTAGGATTGACCATCACCCTCTACTCAAATTCATTGATGTTGACGTGTTTGAAGTTTGTTTCAGAGATTGTGTCCTAATTGGATGTGATTTTGGAGGTGCATTCGACCCCGTGGAACTAGTACTTCATCTGTTCTTTCTCTTCTTTTCCTCTAGGGGTCCTGTTGGTCTCTTTCCCTTATCAACCTTCTCAACTAGATTATTCGATGACCCCTCAGCAGGTTCCATAAATCCTGTACACAAGAGGTCTAGTAAATTTTTTGATTGATTAAGAGACAAAATGTCAATTAAATCATGCAAATACATCATTAGATGCATTCACATACCCTTGCAAGATCATAACATTCATCATCTTTTACCATTTGAGGTTCGTTTAGGTAGTTTTTTGAAATGTGGTTTTGGAGGTGTGGGTTTCCCACCTGCGAAAGTCATTAGGATGAATTCCGCAGGGAACAGTGCAGGGAAGAGGGAAATCCACAAACGACCACCCGCATAGGAATTTTTGCATGGTGTGATCATAGAGAAAATTTGGCACAAAACTATTTGGCACGTATGAAAATTTCAGATGGCAACATCTTAAGCCATTTTCCTTTGTTAAATGAACCCTTTTAGGCTTGTGTGAGTGTGATAGATGTGGGTGATGTGAGTGGGACCGTTGTCCTAGTTTAGTTGTTAAAGTGTGGCCAAAAGGAAACAACCTCACGTAAGTGGAGTGCCACATAGCGGAACTTGTAGGACATTCATACATCATTCATTTGGTTCCCTATACTTTGGTATGTGTAAGAAAACAAGCTTCATCCTTTTCCTCTGGAACGTTGGTCACTTTGCAAAATTTGGGAGTTGGGAGTGTGAAGGACATGATGCAGGGCACTGTTAAGTCTTTTCCCTTAGAGAGTGACTTCAAGCAAGTGTCATTCCACATAGGGTGGGTCACGTGGACATACCTGCTTGAACACTTGGTTGTGAGGTTTTCCTTGTTTTCTCTCAAAGTTATGTCCATGACACTCAAGAGTCTAAAACCTACACAACAAAATTTGTTATGTTTTAGCCGTTGAGAACGGTGGTGGCACGATAGTCTTCCACATAAGGTGGCTTGCATGGATGGGTCTACCAAGAGATTTTGACTTACGTTTTCTATTATTTGATCATTTTGTTGTTGGGGTGGCCTTGCTTGAATCAGGGTCTACAAGTTGGGAGAACAATGGAATTTATCCACTAAGGAATGGTTGGGTCATGAATTCTTCCTCTAGATGGTGGTTCATAAAGCCTAACCCACTTGGAATATTTGACCCCATGCTTTCACAACTTTTCCTTTTGTCTACTCAGTCATTTTATCGATCGATAGCTTGGGGTAGCTCAACAATGAGTTCCAAGTCAAGATCCACCAAGCAGTTGGATGTTTGGACCTCACTGTTAAGCAACGATGAAGTAGGAACGTCCCTCCACTAGCAGTGACCTGCAGGGATGGGTTCACAAGGGGGATCTTGACTGAGAGCTTCAACGCTTACCCCAAGTTTGAGTTTTGTAGGGGTGACTGATGTGGGGATGGCAAGGTGGGCCTCCATACAAGGTAGGTTATTAAGCGATAGCCATGGGGAAATGAACTCTCGCAAGTGGGACCCCACAAACCCTTTGAAAATTTATCAATTTTCATTCGTTCAACAAATCTTTGTTGGAAGAGTGACGCAATGGCATAAATATTTTCGTCGCTATTTTTTCATCGAAATAACGGCGAAGAATCATCGGTCGACAGCATCATGAAATACCTCAGGATTTTGTCGGAATATCGACAAAAACTTTGTGTATCCACTGACGAATTACACTAGAATTTTGTTGCCAGTTCGATGAAATGGGCAAGCAGTAGCGTCGAAACAACAGCAGACGTTCATCGCCATTTCGACGAAATGGGCAAGGAGTAGCATCGAAACAACACCAAAAGTTCATCAAATGTGCGATGAAATAGGCAAGTAGTAGCATCGAAACAACACCAAGAGTTCATCGACTTTGCGACGAAATTAGCAAGGACTAGTGTCGGAAGAACACCAAAAGTTTGTCGAAAGTGTGACGAAATGGGCAAGGAGTAGCATGGTAGCAACGCCGAAAGATCGTCGAAATTGCGATGAAATGGGAAGGGAGTTATGAAAAAATCTTCATCGCAGCTATAGCAACTTTGTCGAGCCTTTCTGTTGATTCGTCGGTGGTTTTTGTCGATGGTTGTCGTCGAAATTGCGACAAAGCATCAATTTTTTTTTTTTTTTAAATATTCATGGAAATGTACCATTATGAAGACTGACGACTGATCATATATACAGACTGCATATTGGTTTGATGCTTTAAACGATGCATTTCTTATATTGAAAAGTGCATTACCTTATTGAGCTTCTCTTTGTTTCGAGAATAGTTTAATATTCTCTACTTAACAGGGCCAACCACGTGACGGTGGAAGCTCATTTGGCCCCTCCCCCCCTCACATCATTCTCAATTCCCCATACCCAATCATATAACATTAATCATTGATTCATCCATTAATAACATACAACATTCATTCATTCATCCATTAATAACATACAACATTCATTCATTCATCCATTAATAACATATAACATTCATTCATCCATTAATAACATATAACATTCATTCATTAACATATAACATTCATTAATTAACATATTCACATTCATTCATTAACATATAATATTCATTCTTTCAGTTTTTACATACTCATCAAAAATATGGTTGTCATGATATGATTACAATCACTTTTTTTTTGTTTCTTTTTGAAAGCTACATAAAGTTGAAGTGGTGTATTGTTTTCTAAATCAATATTTGTCCCCCTTTGTTGTTCTCGCCTACTTGTGATCTTAATGTACACGAATGTACACATAGTCGTCTG
>VDFB02196116.1:36622-138499 GCA_007258455.2 Sequoia sempervirens | reverse complement strand
TAAAGACAATGCCAAATGGAAGTTCTTGCAACAATGAGACCAAAACTAGAACCATCCAAATTATGATGTCAATCCATGTATAGTATCGATTAATCTGCCATGTGCATAATCATTTTATATATTTTTGGTCCTATGTTACAACATGATAATCTTCTCCCCAATTATGGAAACATGGTCAAATTAAGTGTAGAAGGGGTAGAGGGTATGCGAGCTAAGTTTCTCAGAGGTGATTTACAGCTAGCATGGGTTTGATTTCTGTGGTAACAATAGACAACATTTCTACCCTAGGTTGCAACATCTTGAGGAAGGCATGTTCAAAATATTTAAGTGATAGCAACAATATAAAACAACTAGAAAAGTAGATATTCCAGATCCAATTCTATTGGGAAAATGTTTATACTTAGCTGAGTATCCAGACCCCATTCCAAACTCTCATTGCGGCTTAGGTAGGGTCAATGTGGGAAAAGAATGTCTGGTTCTTTCTTTTTGTCTCCTTTACATCTGCCAATTGCTTTTGCTCAAATGTTTTTAAGGCCTTTACAGTAGGTCGATTGGGTGCATATCCTACCCTTTGAGTACCATCTCCTCTTCTCTTGGACTCCCTCCTACTTTGTTCCCCTCCTCTACTTCTCATGTCTTGAGGGTAATATGGCGCCCAAATTGTCTCCATACTAATCACATCCAACACTCAGACACTACCGACAACTTCTCCTAGCTATCGTTGAGCTTCAATCTCCACTTGACTCTTGCTCGTGATTTCTTCTTGTCCATTCTCTAGCACTCTTTTGCACTCCCATGTGATTAAGCTTGCTCTCCTTGAACCATTTTCTGCCTTTCTTCCTCCATAACTTGTCATGCCATTTTCTCTACATTCCCTCTGTTTTTCTTTTCCCTACCCAATTTTCTGCATTCCTCCATGCATTTTTTTCTCCAAAGGAAAAGCTTCCTATCAAAGATAATGCATGAGTCCAAATTGAAGGGGTTGCAGGGGTTTTAAGACTTCAAAAAACCTCTTTTTCCACACCCTGCATAATTTCCTCGCCCATGGATAGGGTTGTCATGCTTATTAATGGCACAAACACCCACTTCCTTTAATCCACACCATAATCTCTTTTTTTCCCATCATATTTTGGTCTTAGACTATTCCTTCACATGAATGATTGAGAAGAATGGTAGGGGTGCCATTCGTCATAAATATTTTCTCCCCACCTCTGATCACCTCTTTCATCATCTTATTTTTTTTTTAACTCCACCTATAGTGTCCAACAGGAATACTGTCTGATGTGACAGCTTGCTTCCCTTATATGTCATTCTCCTCACATTTCTTTTTCCTATACACTCAACAATCCCAACACAAAATATATCACTTCTATTAATATGTAATTACATTAAGACATTCTAATTAAATTCAATTTAATATTAAATACATAATCCAAATCCCACGGTTATGTAAACTCTTTCTTTTCCTTTTAAATTTGAGAATTAGAGAGAAAATTTCGGAATAGGAAAGTTTCGAAGAGTGAATTAAAACTATTAAGATGTCTACGGTGATCCTCATTCAACTTTATGATCGGCATATAACGACAAACAATTATTTTTCTTCTCTACACAAACCTCACCTAGTCGTCTACCATTCCCTCCTCGCTCTTCAAGGAGGTTTCTTTACTTTTTAATCTTTATGCTAACTCTCTTCGTTTCTCTCTGCTCTACCAAGTTTAGTCTTTTGACCTCCTCCGCATCGCCCTTGCTTCCATTACTTTCCTCTCTCTGTGTTCCGTTGAATCAGATTCCATGGCTTCTACTTGTCGTCAATCAGAGATTGAGATTGTAAATGCTTTTGATGGGCTTGCTCCACCATCGGCATCTACTTCTGCTACACCCTCATCGCCATTACAGAAGCTGCCCTGCAATGTTTTTATTAATCATCGCGGACCCGATGTAAAACACAAGCTGGCCGAAGATATCTACGATGCCCTCCATGCTATCGGTCTCAACGTCTTTCTTGATTCCGAGGACCTTCATTTGGGGGATTTCTTCCCGAGAGAACTACAACAAGCAATGTCTCGTGCTTCCCTTCATGTAGCAATATTTTCTCCCGCGTATGCACAATCGCCTTGGTGTCTTGCTGAGCTATCCTTTATGCTCAAGACTGGCACACCCATTATCCCTATTTTCTACCAAGTTCAACCTGCTGAGCTCCGCCATTTGAAAGAAGTCTACAAAACTTCGTTTTCGGAGTATCAAGAGAAGGGCAGATATATAGACAAGCTTGAGGAGTGGAAGACGGCACTCTACGATGTCTCATTTTATGAGGGTGAAATCGTCAATAATAATGAGTAAGCAGCACACAATCTCTCTCGTCTTCTGTACATCTGTTATCATACCATCCATTTTTCTCTATTTTATATATACTTGTCTTTGATTAAATCTCATCACTGTTTAGTAATGCTTGTTCGTTTTTCTCTTTCCAAAATCATGTTTCACCATTGTTTAGGGAGGAGCGAAGGATGTTGAAGAATATTGTGAATCGTGTATTGGAAGTAACAAATATAGTACCATTACAGGAAACAAAATATGCTGTGGGTCTTGAAGAACTTGTAGCAGATTTTGAAATGACAATCAGTGAATTTGCAAAGATTAATTCACATGTTCAAGTTGTGGGAATTTGGGGTATGGGTGGATCTGGCAAAACCACTCTGGCAAAAGAATTGTATAACAAAAAATATTCATTCATGAAAAAATCCAGTTTTCTTTTTGATATTAGATATGCTGCAAGCAAAAGCAAATTGCATAAATTGCAGACACAACTCCTCCAGGATTTAGAGTTCAAAGTCAATGATCAATCATTTAACAATATAGAGCAAGGCAAGAATATTCTCTCAAATTATCTGAGATCTGTTCCTGTATTCGTTGTTTTGGATGATGTGGATCATCCGGAGCAACTAGAAGCTCTACTGCCTGCAAAGACCAGCCTTGCATCTGGGAGTTTGGTCATTGTTACAACACGGGACAAGGAAGTCCTCAGGGTTTGTGATATGTCCTGCATTTATGAAATGAAATCAATGAATCAGTCTCATGCCAGACAACTTTTTTGTTGGCATGCATTCTTGCAACCATCCCCAGTGTCAGGATATGAGGATCTTGTTGAAAAATTCATAAGTGTTAGCTGTGGGTTGCCTTTGTCTTTAAAGGTGTTTGGAGCTCAGCTTTATGATTGCCTTAATAAAGATTTATGGGAGGAGCTATTGCATAAAATCTCTAGAATCTTGCCCAATGATATTATAAAAAGGCTGAAAGTAAGCTATGATGCATTAGACAGAGAGGAGAAACAAATGTTCATTGATGTAGCTTGTTTTCTTATTGGTGAAGACAAGATGACTGCCATTGCAGTATGGGAAGGATCAGGTTGGAGTGGTCAGTGGGGTTGGAAGACTCTTGTAAATAGATGTCTTGTTGACCTTAACAATAAGAATGAGATAATAATGCACGACCATCTAAGAGATTTAGGAAGGGAAATAGCAAGGACCCTTTCACCCCATCGGCTATGGTCTCCAGATCAATTTAAAGACATTGACAAACACGAGGAGGTGGGGCCAATAATTTGTTTTCTATTCTGTTAGAAAAGTAGAAATCATGGCATTGAATTTTTTTATTAAAATAATTAAAAAATCTCCGTCAGTTTGTATGCTTACCTTGTTCTGTTATAAGTTCGTTGCTTTTGCTTTTCTCTGTACAGATAAGAGGAATGAAATTGGACGCAACAACTAATGACGTTCAAAAGTTTCCCGGTTCCCTATGGAATACAAGCATGTGGCTTTGTGGCTCCGAAATAGCTAGAAGACCTTTCCCTTATGAATTGAAAGTGTTTGTGGTAGGAGAAAATTATGGGAACTATTTACACATTGTCAAATTATCAAGAGAGTTAGCATGGCTTAGCTGCACCAGAATTGCCCATAGAAATCTTCAATCATGGGTGTCATTGAAAAATTTAAGAGTTTTAGAACTTTATGACTGCCCTAAGATAGTAGGCTTGTGGAAGGATGGAGTGGAAGTAAGTATCTTTCCAATATTTATAATTTTAATTTGAATTAAATATTCTTTGCAATATAATTTGAATTAAATATTCTTTCCAATATTTATAATTTATAACTAGTACGTATCTATGGTTCTCTCCAATATTTATAATTTGAATTAAATAGTCTGCAATCTTTATCTTTCCCTTAATTAAATTCAAAATTGGCTGTAGGCTCCAGCGCAGTTAAGAGTGTTGATTATTTCTTCCTGCTCTAAATTAGAAAGAATTCCAAAGTCCATAGGATATCTCAAGAATTTGAAAAAGATATCCCTGTCTAGCTGCAATGTGAAGAGACTGCCAGAGGAATTTTGTCGTCTTCAATCACTGGAGCACCTAGAGTTAAGCTATTGTTATAGGCTATCATCACTGCCTAGCTGTTTTGGCGATCTGACAGAGAGCCGCGACGGCTGGCTTTGGGAATGTCACACACTAAGCTTTGACTGCTTAGTGTGTGGATGTGGGCCCCTTTAACCTGCTCCGTTCCTATGCCCAAATCCGTTTGCATAAACAATTGCCGTGACAGTCAGCGGTTAGCAGTCAGGCTGTGGGCCCATTCCTGTCACTTAACGTCCCTTTCCGTTTCCGTTCAAGAAATAGTCACCGTTAGAGTTTGAATTCAAACACTTTTCCCGCGTGTTTGATCGCATAAACCGAGAGCGCATGGCAAAAGGCCCTCACGTCTACCTCGCCGTTGAGATATTTTCACGGCCTTTCCTGCTTGATGCAAATGGTTTCTGCAGCGGATAGAAGACATGGTTGTCCTCACGAGCAACAAACAGGTTTCAATCTCGATCAGATTTATTTGCCAGCGTACTCCCCGCCTGTGCCAAAATGGGATCTTTGGAACAGGGTATGGAAATCCATCAAAGCAGGATTGAAAGGCAATGATGTTCTAGTAGACATGCTTCAAAATGAGGAAGCATAGACAAGGCACACGAACTGTTTGACCGGATGCCTCAAAGAAATCTGGTCTCATGGAATGTTATGCTTGCAGGATATGCACAAAATGCGTCTGTTGAAAAGATTTAGAAACTTCCAACCAAATGCGATTGGTTGTGTAAAGCCATATTCTGCAACCTTTGCTAGCATCCTCCCAGCCTATGTGAAAATAGGAGGTTTCGAACAGGGCATGGACATGAACGCTGCAACAGATCTGCCCTGATAGACATGTATGCAAAATGTGTAAACTTAGACAAGGCACGTGAACTGTTTGACATAATGGCTCTGGATTGTTCGATGGAATGCCATGATTGCATGATATGCAAAAATTGGAAGGAAAGACAAGGCACGTGATCTGTTTGACAGAATGCCTCAAAGAAATATGTTCTCACAGAACGCCCTATTGCAGGATATTGACAAAATGGATTGAGGATTTGACTATCTTCACTTGCAATAATGAAGGGAATGAACCATAAGAAGTCTATTTCCTCCTACAAGTTTGAACCTTCCTCACTTCCAAGTAATTCACTAAAAAAGAAGATTGATTCAACCTAATGAGTTTAGAATTGGTGCAAGATTCTCCTCTATGAGACTTGGTATAAGTGATTTTGTAGCTTCTTCTTTCCCTAGTTATGTTGTGAAATTTTTGTATGTTCTTTTTACCTTTAGTAAGCTAAATTTCTCAAGATTGTTGCCTCTAGATTTCTATTTTTTTTTCTTGTAAATCTATTAGTTTTGAGATAAGATATATTTCATTCATGAATTGATCCTAATTCATTCCTCTAACTATGATTAATTCATTGAGAGTGTTTAGTTAGAACTATTTCAATTCTTTCGTTTTCAATATAATATTCTTGAAAAATTATATTATTGTTCCAATCTTTATGGATATTTTAGGACTACAAGTTTTTACTAGAGCATACATCTTAGTGATTCTTACTTTTAAAAGCTCACTTCCCCAATGTTTGACAAGATCTTTGAAGGATTGATCTTAAAACTACATATTTTTAAAGATGAAGCTACATGTGTGGTTTAGTTGATCTTTCATGACTTGTAAAGTCAAGGGAAACTAATCTAAACCCAAGCTTATGACTATTTCACATTTTATAGAATCATTATACTCAAGTCGTTTGGGAAAGATAATAAATATATCCAATATCTTTACTATTTTCCTTAAATCTGGCCTTTTGTTGGTCCATGTGAGTATTCTATTCCTAGGTGTTAAATCTAGAGTGTATTAATCTAGATAAAGAAACTAAAATCAATTTGTGATAGAGTGGTCCTTCTTGTACCTCATTTTTTGTCATTTGAGGTTAATATTATAGTAAAATATTTACATACCATATATAATTAACTTATAATGGGTTTTATGATGTAATAAATTATCTCATAGTTATCTCCTAAGGTTGGTGCAATTAAGTCCATCTATGGTGAAAATAAAAAAATATAGTTTGGAGATAATGCTAGTTACCTAAAAGAGTTTCCAATTGGTTATTTGGTTTACCCTACCTATTTTGATAAAATTTTGAAACTATAAGAGGTATCTTTTTCTTTGATAGATGAGGCATGCATTCACATGTTAATGTTGTGATAGCTTATTTGCCTCTTTAGAATTGATTTTAGTTTTTTATAAAAGGATCATGCCTAGTTTTTATATATCTAAGAAATTCTTTACTAGGTATCATTTTGATATAGTCATGGTCAAACTTGGGTCCAATGAAGGACTATTCAATCATCTATATTAACATAAAAATACACACACAACACAAAGATCTAGAAATAATAATGGATTCTTATTTAATTAAGCTTACATGATTATCACCATGATTACAAATTATCAAGTTTCTTTGTAATGGGCTCTATTACATGCTAGGTCATAATAATTTCATTACAAGTTCACTATGACAATTCAAACATAAATTCCACTAAAGTATAGCCTCATAATTATACACTAGTCTAATTACATCCACTATGTTGTATTAGTGTTTCCCTTTGGATCACACTCCAATTCATACTCATTTTTCTCTACTCACAATATTTATCTAAGACATCATAGTCTCACTCTACTTATGTTATGCCTCTCAACTTCTTTCGTTACCTCTTCACATACCTTTCTTTGATCCAAAACTCTCTATATATAACATCCACATTTTTTTCTAATGATTTGTGTTGGCCACAAGTTGGAAAAAATTCCAGTACCACTTGTAAAATGCCATCAACTATGAATAACAAAATTATAAATTTAAGCAGTTCAATGGTGGATTTAATTTCCTCATGGTGCTTAACACTCATTGTCAATGGTTCAATAAGTCCTTACAAAAATTATATTGTTGGTGCAAAATATAAATAACTTGCCACACATGAAAACAATCCTAATTGTTCACAACTATCCACTTGGTAGACATTATTGTACCAGTTTACTATCTTTTTCTTATCTAATTATTGTTAAACATTAACATGAAACTAAAAAATAACAAATCAAATTAATCCTAAAAATTTTAAAGCCAATTTCAAGTTATGATGAAATATAATGACTTTATTCATGTCATAAACTACTATGTACAAACTAATAGAGAAACAAATAACTAAACTAAACCACTTTTCTAGAATGGTGCAAGATTACCATAGTACTCAGGAATGACCTACATCACATACTTGGAGTTGATAAAAATGATCCTCATTTTCCAATACAAGCTACCCCTACCTAGGAATTCCAACCTACTAAGTTTCATCAACTTGTTATTTCCACATCTTTAGGTATACCTCAAGCAATCCACCCTATGTACTAATTTTTGTACTAGTATTTGGCACTTAATTTTATCAATCATATTATGTAGTATTTTTATTTTTTTGTATTTCATCACAATCTTTTGTATCCCTCGCATATGTTAGCCTCCTTATTGGTTGCACATAATTTTATATTACATTCTTTACTATTGTATGTTCCTCAATAAAACTCCTTATCTTGTTATTTTTCGTCCTTGTCCTTTAGTTGAGACTTTTATTCTCACATTCCCTAATCTATGGTACTTCTTTTGTATTTTCAATTTTTTTTGTCATCCAACATACCATATATCCTCAGAATATTACATATAACTCCTCTCCAACACACACGCTGGCATTGCTATTAAAGTATCCATCACTTTCCCTTAGGGGCATCAACTCATATCTTTATCTATATATTTCGATAAGGTGTATAGTTGTTATCCCTCTCATCATACACCTACACCATACATGATATACATCCATTAATGCAATATTTCTAGCACCTCATCATAATATGCTCCTATGTTGAACCCCACCAAAAAATTCTTCTATAGTATCTTATATCACTAGTACTGCGGCCATCCAATCTTATATGGTTATGAAGTTACTTCATTCAACTTATTCCAACATTTTCTATCATTTCTATAGACACCAAATTATACTCACTACTCCTTGTTCTATACTCACAATCTCCATCCCAAACCACATAGTCTCACTCTTCTTCTATTCTACCTATTTTTTTCTTCCTTTACCTCTTTTCTTATCTTTATTCAATCCAAAACATAATATATATAACATAAAAAAAGTCCAATTTGATCAATATTAGCCACAACATAGCATAAATCCAGATAAAACATGTAACATGCCATCAAAATTACAAATTGAAAGGGTTAAATAATGGATAAAAATCTATGTGGTGTTCAACACTTGACCTCAAGGGTTCATAAATCTATATCTTCTATTATTCCAAACTTTAAATCACTTGCCATGCATGAAAATAATCCCAACTATGCACATTTTTCCACCCGATAGATGCTCTCAAACTAGTTTACTATCTTTTTTCTTATTAAATTCTTCTTAAATTTTAGCATGACACTCAAAAATAATAACTTAGAAGTCATTTCCAAAAATTTAAAAGTCAACTTCAAGTTCTAATGTAATTTGGTATTTTTCTTCATCATAGACTACTAACTACAACAAACAAACAAACAAACAATTGAACTCAACTAAAAAAATGACTTTTTCATAATGATTCAAGGTTACCACATTGCCTAGGTATGCTCTTGCTTTTGTTAGGGGCATTGAGGCCCTTAAAATTAAAAGTTAATATTGTCATTATAGTGGTGGAGGTACTTCCCCCTCAATTTTTTTTTTTTATTATCAAAATTTAGTGTAGATTGAGTACTAGATTTGATCTCTTTAATTGTGACTTCTTGAATTATCTTACAAAACATTCTTGTTTTGGGGTTGTAGTTAGCTTTGGCCTTTTGTGTCTCCTATTATGGTATCGATAAAAAATTAAATGAGACCAATATTTTGGCTTCCTCATTTTTACCTTTGGGTCTTCCTCATATGCTTCTAATCCATTAAAATTTATTTCTAATGATCTAATTTCTAGTTCAAGAGGAATTTCCTTAATGTTTCCACCAAACTAGGAGAGCAAGTCATCATAGTGAAAATTGATCAACAATTTTTTTTAGGGTATTTATAATATCCTCATTTCCATTAATATTTTGTGTTGGTATTTTTAATGTAAGGATTATTTAGGCTCAACTAATGATTTTCTAACCAATTTTATAATAATTTATGGGATATTCTATCTATATTTTTTGTGTAATGAATTTTTAATTTATAATGCCTACAAAAGATTGGATTAACCTCAATTCCTATCAACTAACTCTAGCTCCCTATATTAGATTAAAGTAGAATTACATTTTCAATAAGGGTTTGGAAAAATATCTTCTTATACATACCCTAGCATAAACCCTAGAATAACCCTACATAATTAATTCATATAAGATTTCAAAATTTTAAAGTGAGTTTCCAATTTACTCCAAGATTGTGTGGTACCACTATTCTTCAAGAAGATAGCAAATTCTAGCACCTTCATTGTTATCATTTAAGGAACGAGAGTTACATTAACTAAATTTTGATTTAAAAATAAGGACATTCAACTAGGTGAAATTTGAGTACCATGGCACATTGTGATAAAGGAAATGAATAGCAATAGCATATGGTCTAGCTTTTGAACTTGAAGCACATGAAAGTGGCATATATATTTTAAATTTTGAATTAATGTAAAATAATTAAATGTATAAATATTAAAAAAATATGTTTCATTTAAATTTGAAATAAAAAATATTAGGAATTTTTCAAAACTTGACACTTTTCTTTAATTATTTAAAAAGTTAACAAAAATGATATCATCTGAAGAAATATTCTTCCTCTAGGGCATCATATTTTTTGATTTATTTTAAAAAATAGAATTGTTTTAGATAAAAGGTGAGAGATCATCAATAATGAATGTATTAATAAAAGTGAAACTAGGGATATATAATTAAATGTAGTAGTTAGATGGCCAAGTTTGAGAGAGAGAGGGCCAATTGAGGAAGAAGTTGAAGCATTGGTAGTTAGTGGAGGAGACATCAATTTCAAAGTGGATGTGGAGGAAGGAGAAGTAGTAGGGGGTAAAGGAGGAGGATTCCGAAATAGGAATCTAAGTGTCTTTAAAACCTCTAAGATCCTAGTTGACAAAGACTCCCTAGGATAGTCACTATGAAAGTGTTGGGA
This sequence comes from Sequoia sempervirens, assembly GCA_007258455.2. Classification (NCBI taxonomy): domain Eukaryota; kingdom Viridiplantae; phylum Streptophyta; class Pinopsida; order Cupressales; family Cupressaceae; genus Sequoia; species Sequoia sempervirens. The sequence goes on along the minus strand of VDFB02196116.1, from coordinate 127,929 downwards.
ATGCATGAAAACTACTATAAAATTGCTAGTCAAACTAGTCCACATTGTATTGAAAACATAAGAAGCTACATGAAAATTATTTAAAGCATTTCATGAGAGAATAAAATCCCTATTTTGAGGCTCACCCATCATATCATCATAGGCAATGACAACTTGACTATAGACAGTCGATGGTAGTAGAAAATCCTAAATGTACCTATAAGAAATTGTATTTGGGAAGTCTATATCCTACACCAATTCCATATAATTAGAGAGGAAATTAGACATGATACCAAAGTAGTAAAGTATCTTGGTGCCACCTTGAAGATCATCACCTAAAATAGCTTTGAAGGCCCTTTTCAACATGGGGCTAGTCCATAGAAAAAATGTATGCTAGTAAGGTGGGTTCAACTAGACCTAGAATGAATGGTTATAATTATTTTGGAAGTACGCAAATCATTCTATTTATTTCCATCTCAACCCATCTAATAGGATGTAGAGAAGAAGAGGAGTAAGATGACAATTGAAATAGTAAGAGACCATAAAGAGGAATGTTCCAATGATTGGCCATATGAGGTAAATAAAGGGACAGTTCTATCATTCACATTTCTATTTATTCAAAGGTAGGTTGTGGTGGTACTGTAGAGTTAATAAAATTCTAAATAGAAGAAATTTAAATGAAAATTATATTTAAAACTAGCTTGTCGTAATTGTTTACCGTGTGGAGTTGTAGGCTAAGTAAATGAGTCATTTGGCTAAGAATATTTAAATGGTGCATAGACTTTAGTAGTTAATGAAAGGGTACATGACATCAAACTATGTAATAATTATGGAAATGATATTTTTAAATCTTGATACTTTATGTTCGAAGATGAGTCATAGACCATAGTATTTTCAATTTGGTCAATTCTCATATTGGTTATAATATAGGTAGCTTGATTTTATTCTCTATAATAATGGTTGAATTCATATGAGGCAAAGTCATCCTTACATTATGGTATGAGAAAAAAAAAGTATTTTTATTTGAGGAATAAATCAACCTTATATTTGGGCAATACAACCTACTTGTAGAGAAAATAAAAGAAAATATTATTAATTAAAAAAATAATAAATATTTTTAGAAACTATGCTTTTAGATCTACAAAAGACTATTTTTTAAATAATTTCAAAAAGATTATAATTTGACATTGAACACTAGTAGACATTTTTGTTAGTAAGTACCTCTTTCCAAAAATGTTCTAGCTAGATCTATCTTAGATATAATTTTTTTGGTTGAATCTAAATTTTGAATAGAAATATTATTATCAATTTCTTTTTAAAAACGAATCTAACTAGATTGCATCGTTGATTATGTCCCAAATTGTACTTAGAATGTGCCTTGACAGTTTTTAGTTTCCTAACAATAACATTCTAGTGTGATTTTTTTGAGTTGGAACTACTTAAGTCACATAAATGATGTGTTAGAATGAGGAATAATTTTGCATGATTTTCTTAAAACCTATCATAAAGTGTGAATTTTTTTTGGAATTTCACCCTATCATAAATTCTTTATTACTTTCTTCATATAGTGATAGGTTTGAGGATAAGAACCTCATACTTAGAATGTATATTCAAGATCCCAAACTTGGGTTAGTCATTGTTTAACGCCAAATATTATGTCTTAATTCTCCCTAACTGCTCATTTATCTCATTTTTGTAACTATAAATAGAGGAGAGGATTGGATTTCTTTTTAATGTTATATTTCTCTCGATTAATTATTTGGGGATTTATTAGAGCCTTTTCCCAATAAAAGAATAATATAAAAATTACATCCATAAGAGAATAAATTGTCATAATAGTTAGGTGTAAAACACCTATACAAAAACATGAAGAAATATTAAATTACCATTACAAACATTTAAACAAAAAAATAATAAAAAATATATATCAAATTATAAATGCCACTCCATACAAACACCACAACCATAACTAACATCATAAATAGAAAGGGAATCAACAAAACTCCCTAATGCCAAAATCTTGAATTCTCTACCACATTGCAATCCACTAGGTATTTAACCTCTATTGCATTAGGGTTCTACTTTACAACTATCAAGACACTACCAAGTATGGGATCAAGTGATGAGAACCTACTTCAAGAAATAAATCCTTCCTATGCTAAGCTCTATGGATCTTATTTGCACAAAAAATTAGAATTGTGAAGTTGCTAGAGACCTCTACATGGCATTGGCTATGAATCACCATGGAATTTGTCAACACCTTCCCTATATCTTCATAAAAATCATGAAGAAATAGCAACATGTGCAAGGCACTAGCTTCAATTCTTCATTGTCCATAGGTATAAATCCTAAAGGAACTAAATGGATATTCTTAACACCATCACTAATAATTTTCTTCCATATTTACCACCACCAATTTCTTAAACTTCAACACCTCCATATCCTTGAAACATATAGGGAATAGAAAGCATATAATCTATAAACTCTAAGACAAATTAGGGATAGCTAATACCAATTAGAATGAAATCCTCCCTTACATTGCAAGCCTTATAATGTAGGGGACATGATTATCCAAACTAGTGTCACCCAAAACTAATTTAAAAAAACTTAAGGCAACTATTTCATTATAAGTGAAGGTTTAAAGCAACCTCTTATTCATGAGTTAAGCTCTCTTTTAAGGATCACTTTCCTTCTAATATTTATGATTGATTATCATGGTGATCATTGAACTATAGACCACCCAAAGGATAAAACATATATTGCACAAAAATACCACCACATGAAAATTTACTAGTAATAAGACACAATAGTCAAAAGCCACCAATTATGTGGATTTAACAATGTTCCTATGCACACTACATAAATGTAGGGAGATGCTTTATTATAATACATTATTACAATATTATCTTAGTAGGCCAAGATTAATACTAACTATTTCTAATATCTCAACTCAAAAACATAATATCATACTACCAAACATAAATAGAGATATAACAATAAAAGGCACAACTATCAAACATAATATCCTTGTGGAGATCAACAAAGCTAGATTTAAAAATGTTTTCTCCTTCCAAGATGGTGATATCCTGGGTGTCATTATAGAAATGCTTGGTATGGATCTCACAAAAGGATTTATTTTACACAATGTCAACATGGACATATATTTCATGTTTGTCTATAATATCTATACTCTTATTAGTAACAAGGAACTTACCAAGCCCATGGGACAATATTACATTTGGAATAAGAACATAATAAGAATGGAAGCAATTGTTGACAACATTTCTCTTGTGAGTGTGAATATGACAACATTTCTCTTGTGAGTGTGAATATTCTTCCTCTCAAAGATAAATGTCTTTGGACTTGCTTCGATTGATATTACTTGTGATATTAAGACTAGATTCATAGTGTTGGATAAAGAAATTGTAAATATTTAAGATTCTCAAAAATTAGGTGAGTTTTTACAATCCATTGGATGTTTTGCAGTTCATGAACCTAAGAAAAAATCCTCAATCCATTTTGTCAATATCCTGCAATAGGGCGTTCTATGAGAACATATTTATTTGAGGCATTCTGTCAAACAGATTACGTGCCTTGTCTTTCCTTCCAATTTTTGCATATCATGCAATCATGGCATTCTGTCGAACAATCCAAAGCCATTCTGTCAAACAGTTCACGTGCCTTGTCTAAGCTTACACATTTTGCGTACATGTCTATTAGGGCAGATCCGATGCAGCGTTCATGTCCATGCCCTGTTCGAAAGCTCTTATTTTCACATAGGCTGGGAGGATGCTAGCAAAGGTTGCAGAGTATGGCTTTACACAACCAATCGCATTTGGTTGGAAGTTTCTAAATCTTTTCAACAGACGCATTTTGTGCATATCCTGCAAGCATAGCATTCCATGAGACCAGATTTCTTTGAGGCATTCGGTCAAACAGTTCGTGTGCGTTGTCTATGCTTCCTCATTTTGAAGCATGTCTACTAGAACATCATTGCCTTTCAATCCTGCTTTGATGGATTTCCATACCCTGTTCCAAAGCTCCCATTTTGGCACAGGTAGGGAGTACGCTGGCAAATAAAACTGATCGAGATTGAAACCTGTTTGTTGCTCGTGAGGACAACCATGTCTTCTATCCGCTGCAGAAACCATTTGCATCAAGCAGGAAAGGCCGTGAAAATAACTCAACGGCGAGGTAGACGTGAGGGCCTTTTGCCATGCGCTCTCGGTTTATGCGATCAAACACGCGGGAAAAGTGTTTGAATTCAAACTCAAACGATGACTATTTCTTGAACGGAAACGGACAGGGGACGTTCGGTGACAGGAATGGGCCCACAGCCTGACTGCTAATCGCTGACTGTCACGGGCCACGGCAATTGTTTAAGGAAACGGATTTGGGCAGAGGAACGGAACAGGTTAAGGGGCCCACATCCACACACTAAGCAGTCAAAGCTTAGTGTGTGACATTTAAGCCCAGCCGTATATGTGAATGTGGAAGCATACAACAAGTATGCAAACTGTTTCATAGAATGCTTACAACCAAATTCCATAGCCTACACCAGCATTCTACTCGCTGAAAAACAAGTGCAAAGAACCATCTTCTAGTCTGTAAATCATTTTCTTCATTGGTGCTGAAAAAGGACAGCTCAAACTTGGCACCAAGACAAGGAGATTAAAAAAGAAAAAAACAAAAAGAAGACTAAAATAACAGAATCTTTAAACCACGCTACAGCCAAAGATCAAACTTGCGGTGAGAAAAAAATAAACTATAAATTTTCTTCATAGGGGCTGGAAAAAGATGGAAACAGGTTGAAACTTGACGCCAGAGGAGATTAAAACAGAAAAAAACAATAAAGCAGACAAAACTTAAGCACCTAAAAAGAACAGCTCAAGAACATTATATTAAAAAGGGAAAAAACAAAAAGAAGACTAAAATTGCCGTGGGCACTCTCAAAGCTTTGATTTTTTCACGAAGAACTGTAGTTTTCTTTGTGTCTCGATTAAGTTGCTGAGAAATTACGAATTGCAGTTAAGTGTCTTAGGAACAAAAACTTCACGGTGAGTGAACTGGCTGAGAAATGAGAAGAACAACAATTATGATGTATAGGCATCCATCCCCATAAGTGTATTCTAGGGCTGGATAGCCGTTTCCTGTAGTCATCACTCATCTATATGGAGAAGCGGTTATATAGCCATCACTATGGACCATTGCATCCATCTTCCATAACTTCACTTCACTGCTGCTATTGATAGACTTAACTCGCTGTTATAGTCCAGTTCAACTCCTGTCCACTATTGGTGTATAAACTCATCACTGCCAACTTGCCAAGGAATTCAACTACAGATTTGCAAGGAAAAAATAGTAAGAAAAACATAACTCTACATGCATTCTAATTTTTTGGTCATTTCCATTTTTAACTAGTCATAAGAAAGGATGAATGCAGTATTATGAATTTTTATAGATCTAGTTCTAACAGGTTAAAAGTTAAAGGTCTATACCAATCACACATATTCCTTGATGAACGCGGAACAGGAAAAATAAAAAATGTGCCAGTTTGAGTCCCTATTGGTACACTAACAACAACAAGAACCTATTTTCATAATTATGTATTACATAATGTATTTCAAAAAATATGATTTCAATCCATCATTATGTATACACTAATTTTTAATGTTATAGTTATTTAAGATCTCAAGGGAATCTTATTTTCTACCTTGACATTAAATGGGTTTATCTACAAGGGTTTTAAAAAAAATATTTATCCATTTGCTATTCTTAAAGGTGTATAATGTTTTTCTTTCATTAAATTGAAAAAAATTCACGTTTATACATTCTTTACATAATCAACTTGTATCATTTAGGTAGTGCAATATATTACATATTTGAAAAATAAAAATATAATTTTACATTTCATCTTCTTATATTATATTTACAAGTACTTTGAATCATCAACTCAACTACAAGAACTTTTTTAGATACATTTATCTTGAATTAGTTATTATCTCCTTTAATTTTTTTATGATTGGATCTACTCCAAAATCACAAATACTCCATATTTTTATTTTTGTGTCATATCAATCTTTAAGAAAGAATGAAGGAACATGAAAGAAATTTATTTTGTAACAAACCCTATGAATCTATGATAACCACAACATGATTTTGCATCATAACTTTTTAGAACATAAATAGATCAATAGGGGAAATAAAGGGTAAGGTTATTATGCCAAAATTTTGTTAGCCCCTAGTATTTTCATACTAAAATTATTCAATCAAATCCCTAGTGGATTTTACCTAACTTGTTGTCAAATGATGGAATCCTGCTAATGAGTTCCCAACAATATTTTAATTCAGGTTATCAAGAATTCATCTTGTTACCAATAATAATTTCCATACACTTAGACTGCTAAAGAATGTAAACACTTTTGACCAGAGGAATGAACTTGTGATGCCAAATATAGGAGACCTCATATGCAACATGAAAACTTAGCAGTAATACCTAATTAAGGGCTTCATTAGCGGAAAGAATCATACCAAAATTATCTAACTGTCACTATATTTCATTATCGACAATAATTTTCATACACTTGATCCTTACTTGTCCAAATTTGACCCTCATTTGAAATTTTTAAACATCAAAGACCTAACTCCTGCCCTTTTCTCATAGTCATTAGTATCCAACTTGGTAAACAATTATACAACAATTCACCATGACTTGGTATTTAAAGATATTTATTTGAGAATTAATGCATCATTTAATTAGCATTCAATGTCATTGGAAATTCAAGGAATATCCAATAGGAATGCATTAACTTGATACACTAAAATAATTATATTTATACTAGCATCATAATTTAGGTAAATTCCATTCCTACTTGCTACCTACTAACATTTTTTATGATTATAAATATAATCCAGTCAAGCAATTGACCTCACAGAATTTAGGCTTTGAAAATATTTGATAATTCCCTAATGTATTTTTAATACCACTAGTTGATGTCTACTAGAGTAGAAAGAAGAGACTGGAGTGAACTAGAGAGAAAAAGTATGTATTTTCCATGTTAGAATGCATGGTATAGAATAGGTCTACGTAATGCCAAATTTATTCAACACTATGGAGTTAACTTGTATAGAGATATAGGCTTGTACAAATTTTTAGACACTTCAAGGCACCTATTTTTCAATACGATAACTAAGGTCTAAGTGACATTACAATTTATCTTAATCTTGTTATTGTTGTTGCGAAAGTGTGCACCCTTTGTTGAGCCAGTTAAATCACTCAACCACCTTTTGAAACATGGGATGATCTCCCTAAGTGTCGGCTCAAATGGTGGAGATCAACCTACATATATGGTTGGTTCCCTTTGAAACTTCACCTAATTAACCTATCTTGCTATTGCATGTTGAGAAAAGGGTGAAAAGGAAACATGAAAAGAAACCTATGACATAAAAAGGTGATGCACCAAAATGACTTTCAAACCTAAACTACTGTTTGTAATTACAATATGATCAACATGAACAAGTTGTTTCATGCACAACTTAGGTTTTTTCCATAACTAAAAATTAGTATTTCATATGAAATATGAAGATTTTATCAATCCTAAAAGGAAAAATATGTATCTTCACAATTATAAATTGTCCAAAATAATGTCATAACCTATGACATGCACAAGGTACATGAATTATCTGCATAAATGTGCTAAAGAAATTAGAAAAGCATTAAGGATTCACATAAAATCATAGAAAAAAGCATTAAACATTTGTATTTGAAAACAAGAATATAAATTAGAGAAGGAAAAATAATTGTATTTTATTGATAAAAAGAAGCATTATATAGTTGTATAAGTTTGAAAATGAGTTACATCTGCTACTCCAACTAAAAAGAAATTAAAAGAAAAGTTACAATACATACCAAGAGAGAAAATAAATAAATGAAATATGCCCCTTAAACTTGCTTATAAGTTGCTCAACAACTGCTAAAAAATAGGAACATGCACTTTCTTTGGTTTGCTGGGTCAAACTTTCCCTGGTAGTCCAAAAATTTCCCCCCTACTTCGCAGGCCCTAAAAGTGCTCCTAAAAGGTGCTTGAGTGAAGAAAAAGTCTTTTCTTGACCTTTTCCACCATCAAGGTACCTTAAATAGCTCCTAGATGCCCTTAAAAGGCTCAAACTAAGTTAAAACTACTCCTAGATTCTCTCCTTCAATTTTGCATCTCCTTAAATTACCCCTAGATATTTGCCAACTACTCATAACTAAATCAAACATATTAACAAGGCATGTGAATGAGAGTTTGAAGTAGTCAATTTCTTTGGGAGAGTGTAGGAGAACTTAAAGGGCCAAGTTTTTCCACATGTGTGACTCATTAAGATCCCCTTTCCTCATATTTTCACCTTTTTCTCATCACTTTTACCCCAATCATTTATGCTTGTCTTTTGTGCAAGAAAATTAGCTCCTAAATTGTCTCTTTGAATGCATCCATATGTTGCATTTCCATTACCTTGACTGCTCTTTCTATATCACTGTTAACAATTTTTTACATTAACACTACCCTCTTGCACATCTATAGGCTATATTGTTTTTTTTTAGTCTCTTAATTTGTCACCTTGTTAGATGGTCATGAATTAGAAAATGAAATATCAAGAAGAAAAAGGTTTTCCTTTAGGTGCTTGGCATTGTTTTGCCATATACTCTTTGTCATTCTGCTTCCCTATATCTCTAATCTTAGAATATCCTATGAATTTCAACACATTATCCTTGTTATGAATTTATTGTGATAAGGACTAAATTTCCTATAGACATATCTCATGAATTTCTTGTGTTGAGAACTTTGGAATGATAGTTTTTTCACACAAGTCTTATTAGCCTTGAAGCATTTTAATCTACTCGTTCATGTCCCCATTTCACATTTAGCTCATTATTACCATTGTTTCTATGTTCCTCAATGTATAGACTATCCTTCATTCACAAACCTACCTCATTGCTAAACTATGACTTCACCACCTATCTTCTATAGGACTATTACTTTTTACTTTGCCCACTTGTTCATCAGACTATCCTTACATATTTTTACTATTTTACAATCTACCCTTAAAATACTTCCCATGAAGTCTTTTCACTATCCCTAGCATGATGACAAAGTAATTTCCATGGTTCAAACCCTAACAAGACAATAGTATAAATGATTACCTCTTTAGGGTAGTATTCAATATAATACTTTCATTATTGAAAATATCACTTTCCTTCTTAAGAAACTAGATTCTTTTGAATGATAAATGACTTGACTATCCTTGAAGTACTGCCTATTATTATGCCACTATTATGGAACCACTGCCATTCTTCACTTTTTTCAACCCTTTCCACATCCTTTCTTTAATCTATATGTAATCAATAAATTTTCCATAACATGCTAAATCTCAATGTTTCCAATAGTACAATACCTTCTCAGTGTTTCCTTCATTAAGCATTACTAGTAGCCTTTAAAATTGAAATCTCTTGCTACACTAGCACATCACTGTGTCAAAGGAAAAATGACACATGGAGATTGCATTCTTTGGAAACCATCCTTCCAAACAAAACCATGTTCAATGCATCCCCTTATTATGTAACTTTATGCACTATATGACTTCATGGAAGTATTCACTATTGGGTTATCCTTTTTATTTTATTTCTTGCATACCTCATTTCTACAATGCTTTGAGGGACGTGCTACTATCCTTTCATTTTCATAGACTATATAATATTTATTGAAGTCTTCCATGCATTATTTATTGCAACTCTGCCATTTTCAAAGAGTTAAAAGAAAAAGTATGCCACTTTCCTCCAATCTAATCTTCCATTTGTTTTACTCCTCTATCATCCACAACCTTATCCTTATTTTTGTGTGATCAACAATAATATTTTTTAATGTTGATAAAGTTTCTCTCTTTAAATCCTTATTGTGAGATTTTATAAGCACTTGCACCATAAAAGGGATCAAATCTTTTTTGATGTATATACCTTTGAACCCTGTCACTTTCCTTTCATTTCTAATTTTTTAAGAGAGTGCATTCAACAAAATTTTGCACCCTAAAACTCAATTTGAATGCCATTTCCAATTAGTAAGTTGTGCATCTCCAATGCACTATGAACATCTCCTTAAGTACCCATCAATAAATGTGTAGTAAGTGAAAAGGCCCTCTTTCAAGAATTTCATTCTTTAGAGTGGTTTGTAATCATTGGAATGCTATCATTTATTTTCTTCATTTGTTCAACATATTCTCCAAATGTTAAACTTCAACTTGCAGACATACTACTTCCATCATCCCAAAAAATGTTTTAGGATGACTTCTTTAGTATTTCTCATGCCTCAAGGGGTATATAGTGAGGATTCAACATAATATAATCAACACAATAGTGCATCCTTGTAGTTTCATCCTCTGGTAATGATCAAGCCTTTCTAAATTGAGGTTTCTTGAGATATTTTGGAAGACCAAAATTAGAGACAATTTCCCATCCTTTTGCATTCTAAAGGAGATTAGATGGTTTCAAATTCATGCATGCAACACCTGCTACATGAAGCTCTACAAAACCAAGAGAAATATCTGCACCATATCTTAATATCTACTCCAATTTAAGGTTCCCCTCATTTTTTTCATCTTTTCCTAATTGATTTGTCATATTACTTTTCTCTTATTATCATAGTCATAGTATCATGAAGGATTTTCCTTGCTTCTTTGATATGATATCAATAGTACCGTAACTTTCACTTTAATTTTAACCACAAACATCATCTTCATTTCTTTCTTACATTCTCCATCATCATTTTTCTTCTTGGAGGTAATTTTGAGATAACATGCATCTTTTCCATTTGGTATTCTCAATCAACAATAGTAAGAGAAAAACAATTGAATCATAAATGCATAAGAATCATGTCTTTCTAACTCTTCTATCAATACATAGTATCTTGATTGTTTGAGTTTCTTTGGCCCTAGATGTAAATTTTCCTGACCTAACCATTTGAAATTATAGTGGTATCCAATGCATACTAATACTTTCTTGTTAGATATTTTCATTATACTCAATATATTTTTAGATTCCTACATGATTCTTGGAAGGACATGAAGAACTCTAAAGCTTTAATTTAAATTATTGTGTGTAATGCTAGCTTCAAATACATTCTCATCTTTATCAACACTATCTAAACCTAGAACAACATTACCATCTCTAACAACATCAATTACTTCAAGAATTTCTTAGTCACTTACCTACATAGAAAAATACAGAGCTCTCTAATTACTAAAAACTCTCATAGTGAATTAGATACTTCAACAAAAATAAATTATGTTTTTCCTCAATATTTGATACATCATGTATTGGTCCTTTTTACATTTAGTTGTAGCTACTTCCTTTACATTTCCCTAACTGCTTGCTTTTTTGGATTGTCCCCAGATTACAATGATGCCCCTCTACCATGGCTCTATCATACATAGTTCTTTGAATTCTTTATTATTTTTTACTTCCTCATAACTTAGACCCTTTTTTTTAGGAATTAAATTATACTCAAAAAGTAATGTAGACATGGAAATGATATCAAATAGTTTCAATGATTTTGATGTACTTAATGCATTAAATTTCATACCCAACTAATTGTTCCAACAATGCTTGCATTATGGCTCTGTACTTGAAAGGGTAGGTTTTAGAATTAACTATTTATGGAACAATCATAACTCATGTTTATAATCTTGCAACCATTTTCCCTATGATAACTCCATAACAATATTTATGGAAATAAATATGTAGCATTTGGGAAAGAAAATGTGTGCATTTTTACAACATGAGAATCTTTCTCCTCCTCTTTTCACAATTTGGGACTTTCTCCAACATGTTATTTTAATCTCCTCAAAATTTTGCAATGTTCCTTTTTTTTACTCAACCATCTCCATGCATTCCTTCAGTTGGCTAAAGTTAAAAAGCTAAAAAAATATATTTTCTACATGGGGTAGAAAAAGTGAAACTTCTACTTCTTAGCCCCCTCCCCCTAAAAGGACTTGGTCAAATTTTAAATTTTATTTTTTCTTAAAAATTTTAATGCAAGCTTTTACATGAGGCTCCCCTTGCTTTATCAAACATGAAACGCTTCTAAAATTTAACCATATCTTCAAAAAGTGTTCATAAAATAAAAGTGTTAAAACCTTTGGTAACCTCTGAGGGGGTTTCTCTTGCTAAAACTCATAATACTAGTAGCCTTGCATATCCACTAGGTATAGGAGTCAAAAGACCCAAGAAAAACTAAAAACTAGACTTGTCAACTAGTAGTAACACCTCAGGGATACCTAACTTTAAACACCTAACTAAATATGCTTTACCACTTCAAGAAAAGACAAACTAGCCATGTGCATCAACACTTATTGACTTGAAGCAAAAACCTATCCTAATGTACCTTAACTAATAACAATTCTACTCAAGTGAAACCATTAATTGGTTCCTTGAAATAACTTCCTTGTTTTCATGAGTTTACAATCCTTCACATGCTTATGTATAGCTAATAGAAAGTGGAGATTATACAAATGTTTAACCAATGGTTGCAATAACTCTTGGAGAATTAAATTACATCTACTTACCTCTTCATGTTAGTTGTGTATACTGATGTTTTGAAGTGGATAAGTAGGTTGAATGCCTTCAACTGAAATTTCATGCTTTGGTGCAAGCATGACCTGTGGTACTTTGTTGGCCTCTATTCGAGCTAGATGTCTAATTGGACATCTTCTTGAATGGAAAAACTTTGAACTCTCCTTGTTGTTTTCTTACTTGTGATGTGTTATATCATCATCTGGCTAACTTGTAAAGACCGCCTCTTGTGACTTTTTTGGTAAAAACATAAATATTTCTACCTTATATTCCTATTGTTCATGAATAATTTTCTTCTTCTAAAGGTATTGGAGCTTGACATCAAATTTTGAACAAAATGCCTCTAAATCATCCAAAAATAAGTAATTTTCAACCTCTTCCCTTGTTTTTTATATAAGAGGACTTATTTTGACTTCATAAAAACTCTCTTTGTATGTGTAAACTTCATCTTTATCTTGCAAAACAAGTCTATCTTCATTTGTCTCCTCACAAACCAACATTTTTTCATGCTCATTTTCATCTTTTATATATTCTAAGATTTGTGATGGAATTGGAATTTCAATCCTACCTTCATCTTCATCAACAAAGCAACGAATCTCATCAAATGAAACTATTAAATTTTCATTTATATCACCACTTTCTTGTTGGGAATTTAAGTGTCTCAACCTTTGCAATTTCCTAGCATTAAAATATTAATTTATTAGTTCTTATGTTAGAATTTCTTACTCATGTTAATTTATCATCTAATATGACATGGCATAGTGAGTTGTCAACCTATTAGGAGGTGAAATGGGATGTGACATGGATGTTATGGTCCCCACAAGGCAATGTAGGCATCCCACTTTTGGAAGATATATATAGACATGTGTCAGCATCTTTGATGGATTCTATGATGATTATATGATGGATTCTCATGGAGATCTTATGATAGATTCCTATGAAGATCTTATGACGCATAAGAGCCAAATTCAATAACAAGTGTTAGATGGCATCTTTGCATGAGGAATCTGTTGATGGTGTTTTTATGCACTTCTCAACACAGGCAGTGCATAGGTGCACTACCTCTCTTGAAAGACAATCGGATTGCAGAACACTATCCCAAGGTCTCTCAGGTGTCAGGTCATGACAATGCTTAGATACCTCAGTAGTTTGATGTGATTTGCTAGAATCACAAGGTGGTCTTATAGGAAATACAAAGCGTGGACACAAAGCATGGAAGTTGGATCTTTGAAATGGAGTCCTTAGGATGGGAAGTTGTTATGCACAGGTTGTAGGTTCAAACAACAATCTTAGACTCCATTTTGTTGTTGGATTTGGCTTTACAATGTGCAATGAACCTTAGCATAGGTTAGCTACTAAAAAAAAAGGAAAAAGGGTGAAGGAAAAGAAAAGTTCCTAAGTCTAAAATTAACTATGAATAGTGACAATGGAGTTCCTGCAATGGACAATTCCTTAAAACAATATCCCACTTAACCAGGGATTTTACAATATCATGAAAATTGTGCTATCTTCTAAGGTCTGCAAATATTTCATCCCTCATTCACCATGTACATGCATGAATCGAAGATAAATGTTTGGAGCAATTTTGAAATCAAGTCCAGGCTAACTTTACACAGCTATCTATCATCAGCAAACAACAAAAAATATGGACAAAGAAATCATCAACAAGGCAGGAATTTTTATAATCACCCAATAGCATTCCTAAGATTTATCCAAAGAAAGAAAACAACTAACTAAACAGTAATGAGATCTAAGTCAAGCATCTAACATTCAAGAATGAATCAAGCAATATGAGAGAAACCAAGAAAATAGACCAAGTCAATGCCTTTTTCTTATAAATTTCTGCAGCATGCCTTTACAACAACTCAACTCTCTCTTTGCAAATGAGAGGAGTGCCCTATTTATAGTTTTCCAAAAGTTAAATGAATGGCCAAGATTCATTCTCATTGGGTGGCCAAGATTCATTACAAAATAGCGTTTCACCTACCCCCAAATAGATCTCAATTTAAAATTACAATTTTGTTTCTTCTCTATTTCGTCTTCTAGCTTATGGAACTGTAGCTCTTTCGTCCTTTAGTGGATTGATGTTTTACTGTTGTAGCTACTCTTCAGGAAGGTCTTCGTCTTTGGCTGGGCTGTCCTCCTGCTCCTAGGAAGCTGTGTGTTCTATGTATTTGAGGATGACTGCTTGGAGCTTGTCTATTTCGAGGATTTCACATCGCAACGCCTGATAGCTCCATTCCTTGGCATTTTCTTCCAGCCTTTTCCAATATTCATCATACTGCGGGCCTTGGTCCCTAAACAACACTGATTGGTCGAAGGTGCAGGCAGCAAAACTCAGGAACTCCATCGTGATTTCTCCAGCTGTCCCATCCTTCATCTTCTCTTGGATGTATGGTTTGATCTTCTTTGGATCCATTTGCATAGTGGGCATATCATAGCCCGTCATCAGCTTAAGATACCAGGCACATTCCGCCCAGATTTCCTTGATCCACTCAATGTCTGGATCCACCCTGCTCAGGATTTTCTCCAACCTCTCCTTCCGATTGTCGAAGTCTCTGCGCCACACATCCATTAGCCAGTGATCTTTTCTAAACTCTAGCTTTTCCTCCCACGTGTCCTCAGGAATTTGAAGGATGGCCTTGATCCTTAGGAAGGTGGAGTCATAGGTTGCAGGGAAATTGGTGCAGTGCCTCTTTGTGCTCTCCATAGATTGTATCAAGTCCAAGAACTTGTTGGCTGTCCGCACAGCCTTGTTGATTCCCATGTTCCCAACGAATGAGACCTGTCAGAACCAGTCCTCGGTGGTTTTCTCCAAGTTCTTCCTTCTCTCCATTTTATCTATTTGCTCCCTAGAAAGCAATTGCAGTGCAGCCGTGGATGTGGTGGGCAGGTCATCCACTAAGGACCATTGTTGTATATAGTCTGTCAATGCTGCAACCTGTGCCTTGAGCTCATCCTTGGAAATTTTGTCTTGCTTTATCAGGTGCACCACTGTGGCCACCAACTCCTCAAGGTGCTCGACCTTTGGCTCTCTGGTTGCGGTCTCCAAGTCAATAGTTGAGATGTAGCTCACCCCAGCTTGGCCAATCATGGGCGTTGCAATTTGTGCCGCTTGGGAACCATAAGCGTCCATGGTTACCTTGGATCAGACCTTGGGATTCTTCTCCTTCTTCATTATGATCTGGGATCGAGCCAAGATGGCCTCCAACCTCGCCCTTGGGTCCTTCAGCACTGGGATTGTTTTCTCAAGTTGCCTTTCCAACCACTCGGGCACAGCAAACTTCCCCTTAGGTGAATCACGGCTACCCTCGCCCTCCTCAGTCAAAGGAAAGACTTCTGCCTCCTTTTCCTTTTGGGGTTCTCCTTTCTTTTGGGTAGCATCCTCCTCCTCTTCATCAGAGTCATGAACGAAAATGAGGCATTTGACAAGCAGCTTGGTGGACGGCTGTCGGATGGGGCTTTCTTCTTTTGCTGCTTCTTCTTCTTTCTTCTCCTCAGTAGCCTTGGCCTCGAGGCCTTTGACGACATGGGCTTCAGCCTCAGTTAAGTCCTTTATCTGTTGCTCTTTTGGTGGCTGCCCCTCTTCACCATGTGGTGACCCCTCTGCCTCCGCCCCAACGTCCTTTAGCTACTGCGCCAATTCTTCCTCAAGGTCATCATCGAATGTTTGGATGATTTCCTTGGCACCCGAGCCATCCTCCTCATCTGCACTCTCAGAAGAGCCTGTCTCCTCCTCCTCATAAACCACCCTGTCAATGGTTCGGTGCTCTTACTCAGAGTGCTCATGATACTCATCAGCCTCTTCCTAGACGAACTGCAAGGCATCCTACTCTCGCTCTTCCAACTCCTTTGAGATTTTCATAGTGGCCTCCATAGCTGGCGACCCTGTTGGTGGTTGTGAAGGTTGATCCGTTGCAAGGACTTAGGCAAGGGCTGCCTGGAGAGTTGGATCCATTAGGATCTGGGAGAGCTTAGGGGGGAGACTTTGCATGTGCCTTGTAAGAGCCTCGGGCATAGTGGAAAGGGGAACAGGTGATGTTATTGTTGCCAGAGGGAGTGAGGTAATTGGTGACATGGCAGCAGAAGAAAGGGGGAGTGGTCATGCCGAAAGAGGAGTCAATGATTATTACTGATTCAGCCAAAGGCGAAGGGGCAAGATGGACAGAAATGTTCACTGCCAGTGGGAAGCAGCAACCTTAGCTAGAGGTGGCGGTGCAATAGGAGGGGCAGGGAGAGCCAACGGGGGCCAGGATTCTTCCGCACCTACTGCTTGTTTAAGCCATTTGGGAAACAAGCCTCCCGTTTCTTTCTTCACTGGGGCCCTCAGATCTAGAGACTGCACGGTCTCTGTTCCTTTCCTTTTCTCAAACCTGGTGACCGGAGGAGACTTGGAGGTCTCACCAGTGGACGTGGTGGCAACGACATCCTCCGTGGCACTTGGCTCACTTTTGAGCCCCTCATATGTCAGGACTACTCCTTGTCGCTTTAGATGTGCCACCTGCCCATCGATCCACTCCCTGGTACGAGTTAGAATTGACTAGGTTATGGTGTCTTGGTCATCGACCTCCTGTTCATCCCAGTCGATTGATGGTATTGGCAGGTTGGCAACCGTAGGGTACCTCGGGTGCATGATTGTGGACTCGTCCTCCTCAACTTGGTCCGGTACCGGAAATGGTTGCACTCTTCTCAATAACTGCAACGTCATGCACGTATAGTGCCTTGCACGCACTGCTTTATCATCCTGGCAGTCGGCCCAGAAATCCTCAATGTGATACTGATGGGCATATGCTGGCCCCAGTGCTTTCTTGACGTGGCCATGTGGAACCATTCGTGGGAAAGCAGTGTACCAGTCGAAATGGTACTCCTTCAGCTCCTTCTCAGAGTTACTGGCGCATTGTGATGTCTGCAGTCGATACATGCCCTGGCCAAGGGTCATGGGGTAGGAAATCCCTACTATGTGCTTGTTTCTGAAGATTGCTTGGATGTGTTAGAGCTACCGAGAAAGCTCCAGGAGGATGATTCTATTGTTGGGGTATCGAGGCAATCTATTCGGCCTTTCGGAGAAGCCCTGGGACCGGATGTACTTGAATTTTGGATACTGGATGAAGAGGAAGGTGTATTGCTTTAGAAGCACCCTGGCACTATGGGAGACCCTCCTCTCGAAGTCTTCGGCAATCAATTTGATGATATGGCCAATGAAGGCGCCGTTAACCCTATAGTACTCTTTCTTGAAATTGTGGTACTGGAGCTGCGGGTATTTGTCAGAGGCTTTAAGTCCTTGCTTCTACCCTTGATCAGGTGCTACAAACAGCCCATTGTCCTATCTTTGATCTACTAGGGAGTAGACAAGGTAGGAGGTCATGTAGAATTTGGAAGTCTTTTTCACATTGATAAATTGCTCATGGAAGTAGTCGCTTATGATGCCTCCCCAGTAGAATGAAACCTTGGTTGTAACGTCCTCATTTCCCCGTAGGATCTGCTCAATATAGTATGCCATCCACTCCTAGAAGTAGGCGATCGTCAGAAGATCCATGACCTTGCTCAACAAGGTTACCAAGTCGTGGTAATCCTTGTGGAAATCGTTACGGAAGAGTTATTGGGGAACTTTCATAGTGCTACCCCATTTTTCCTTAAGCCAATGCAGATTTATTGACTTCTTACACCCTGCCGGATTAGTATCCCACGCTGCCTAGCATTCTTCTAATGTGGGGACCTCCATCTGTTGGAACGTGGGAATGTGGAATGTCTTGGTGATCCCTTCTGGCGACATATCTGCGAGGATGTTTCCCTCCCTATCCACAATTGTTCTGGTATCTATCTAATAGGCTTCTTGGCAAGCCATGACTAATTCGGGCGCCACGAGAGATGGAGGGAAACCGACAGCCTTGGCTATTCCACTCAGCCTTATCAATTTGGCATTTTTCATTGTTGGGTTGACCCTGACCCTCTACATGAATTCATCTATATCCATCTGGCCAATATTGGTGTCTATAATTTCCTTCCAGTACGTTGTGACCTTGGAGTGGAGTGACTCACCCTGGAATTGATACTTCATTTGATCTTTGTCTTCCTTTCCCCGAGGGGTCCTTCCTGACTTCTTACCCTTGTCCTTCTCGGTGGATGCCCCTGAAGTTCCTGCACTCGATTCCATATATTCTGCAAGCAAGGGCAAAGTCAGCATAATAGATCATCAAAAGCATTCATGTTAGTCCATATCCTGAAAACAACATCTACTTCAAATAATCAATCAAGTATATCATGGATTTTATCTCTAGACGTTATTGATCTTTGTTTCAGAGTATTTGGACAATCCGGGCCTGGAGGGCCGGACTTCCCTAGCAGGAATGCTGTCTAGAAGGGAAAATGCAATGGGAAGCTCTCGAAGACCTTTTTGGTTAGATTTTAATATTTTAAAAAGCTCATGATGAAGAGGGCCAAAATTCAAGACGTGGGTCAAAGTTAGATTCCAGATTGGGGATCGTTTGGATGGATTTAAGGAGGCTCGGAGGTCCCAAGCCGGAAAGCTGTCGGGAGATGGCAGTTGGTGATGGCGGATAGCAGACGAAAATCCAGAGGCAGAAGTCCAGGATCTGGGGCTCGGAGGGCGAAAGGGCGGCTGGCATGCGTTAGTTCGTTCTGAAGGGCTTGGGCCGGCAACACCGGGATGGCGGGTGAACTTCATCGTTTCTGAAGGCAAACACCCGACAGAAGTCCGGGAGGGGAAGTCCGACAAGGGAAGCCCAGCAGCATGAGTTTTTTCATTTAATTTTGGCAGCAAGCGGCATGGTAGAGCTTGGAGGTTGGGGCGCTGGGCGGTATTTTCTGTTAGAAATGGCGGGCGAGGACAGGAATCCTGGGGCATGGGGCCCAGCGAGCAGATGGGCATGAAGAGTTTTGGCAAGATTCCACTTCAGATGCAAGCTCGAGGCCCAGCGACCGGATGGACGGGGTGCAATTTCTTCGATGACGGGAGAGCAGCGGACTTTCGAGGACGGAAGTCCGAGAACCAGGGCCTAAGGGCGCGTCAGCCGTGGACGCAAAAACACAAGCCAATGACGGGGAAAAGGCCAGGGTCCGAGGATCGGACGGCATGCGTTAGTTCACCAAAAGACTTCGCCACAGGGAATAGTGGAAAATTGAGCAGGGAAACCCGTTGTCCGGGGCCCGAAGGTGAAAATGATGCAACAATTTAAATTGCCAAAGGTTAACCAGCGGGAGAGTCGGCAGAGTCCAGAGGGTGTGACACCAGGCGACGTTCGCCGTTGCGGACGATAAAACATAGGCAGAACCCCAAAGGAGGAACTCTGGGGTCCAAGGCCCAAGGGGTCTGAAGGACACATGTTCAGTTTAAAGTTTGTCAGCGAGGCGCATGCCAGGATCCGGCGGCCAGGAGACAAGGGGATGTTTGCCATTTAGGCACGAAAAAATGCGAATGGAATTCCGGGGATGGAAGTCCGAAGGGCTGGGACCAGAGGGGCGAATCGCCATCAGCAGGTGTTCAAAGTTTGATATTTGGATGGCGAAGGAGGGTCTCTGGCCTGAGGTGCATGTTTTCCCTGCATGAAGAACAACCATGCCAAGGAAAAGTCCTAGATCGGCGGGGAGGGCACTCAATGAGGTTTGTCGATTTTCCAAGACGTGGGTTTGGTGTGCAATCTAGTGTTCTACCACATTATACCCTCCTAACAATTTGTTAATTTATTTAAATCCTTCAAAATGACAAAACGAAGCTTAGGAAGGCAACCAGATGGCCTACCTCAAACATGCTAAGTGGCTAGACATGGGATCCACCTACGTTGGTAGGAGTGATGCTGAGAGCGATGATCGTGATGTTGTCAAAGGAAATGGGCTCCAAATGATAGCTTCTCTAATTCGCTCCAATCCTATTTGATGAAAATGACTGCCCGGATTGGGCATTTTATTTGCCATGAATGCATGCATTAAATGCAGCAGCCGCGAGAAAAGGTTGGTGGATTCAAAGTCGGCGACGGTGGCGGGAACACCAGGGCCTGGCGGCCAGGGAGGTGTGACGTGATGGCCGCTTTAAGATTTCTCATTGGTTTGGACGGCAACGACGAGGAGCGGCTTGGGGCCCAGAGGGCGAGATTCTGCCAGGGATCTGCCGTAGGGATGGCAAAACCATCACAGAATTCCATAAACGGAATTCCAGACAGTGGATGACACCACTTCGCGGATGGCGAATACAATGGCGGGACTCGGGGGTGGGTCATCGTAGGAGGTTCACCGTGACAGACGGTGAAACCAAGACGGAACCCCAGAGACAGATCTCCAAGGTTCGGGGTCTGAAAGGTGGAAGGCCGCAGTGAATTTCAATAAGTTTTTGCAAACAACGAGAGGTGGATCGAACCCTGGGATCTGGAAGAATGCCCAGCGGGGAAATCTGGTTAGAAAGGGCTGGGGCTGGGCCCGTAGGAGCCAGAAGTACAGAGCCAAGTGCGAGAGGATTCCATGAGCTCGAGGTCTGGCAAAACCCAGCGGAGGCATAGTCATTTATGATGGAACTTTTGGAGCAACATCGACCGTGAAACATAAAAAGGAGAGGCGTGGCAGAGCTTGCCCAACAATAACAAGATTGAAGAAGTTCTGACAGTAGTGTGTCAGCGGAGATGCTCCCAAGCATTCAGGATAAACTCTATTCATTGGTTAGGAATGCCGTTTCGCTTGACTAGGGTAGCTTCCAAATGAATCCGGGAAGGCGAGGGTCCTCGAAATTGGAACAACCTGAGAATAGAAAGTGTGTGTAGGTAGTTCATTCCTTTCCTGGGGATAGTGGCAGGGGGTTACCAAGTCAACTTGAGCTACATAATCATCCCTAACACCAAAAGTAGCTTTGGACGGTGGCAAACGACGTCCATATGCAGCCGGGTTATCGCAACCTCCACGGATATTTATCTCTGCCCGACCGGTGTCCATAGCCACGTGGAATTTGTCAAACACTTATCTGATCCAATTTTTCTTTTTTCTAGAGTTCCTTTTTCTCTTTTGCATTGACATTTCACTTCTCTTTTATCATTTAGTTCAACCAGGTAAGCATTGAAGCCTACAATGGGTTTGAGACTGTAGTGGTCACTGGAGCAAACTTGAGATTTTTCACTCACTAGGGTGCCATAACAACCGTAGCACAATCCTTTAGAAATTATTATTATGTGCTTTGTGTTAAGAAATAACTTGCACAATAGAAGAATGTGACGATATGTTTCCAGTAATCGCCAATCATATTGAATAGCAGAGGCACTTTGGGGAAAACCTCCAAGTCATCTCTAATGAGAACACACTTCTGGCAGAGTGATGGACAGACTCACAACCTCCACCATATATATGCACCTATTTATGCCAAAGGATATCACCTAGGCTGAAGCAGACACACCTATATAAGACTTGGGCTAGCCTAAACAAGCTATTAACAATATACTAGTAATATGACTTAATGAGAGAGTTAAGATAGCTACAAACAAACTATTCATCTTAGGACGATACAATAATATTAAAGGTAGCGTACCCCTTTCAAAACTTTGTATATTGAAATGGGTTTGGAAACTTTGAATGAACTCCACATCTTCCCATCTTCAATTAGTAGAGATTCTTCCATTGGATGGAATGCTCAGCTATAGTTCTATTCTCGACTTCTTGTGTTTGGCGTGCACTTTGGACTAAAATGATTCTCCTTCAACTAATCAGCTCGGGAAGTGTTGTTTGAGTGGGAATATTATGCCCAATTACCTTCTTCAAACAGGAAACATGAAAAACTGGATGTATCTTTGTTGTTGGTGGCAACTCAAGCTTGTAGGAAACACTACCGATCTTCTGCATGATTTGGTATGGACTATGCTGGGAGACAACTTATTATTCTTTCTTTGCTGCTTTAGTGAAGTTACTTATAAGGCTGCAATCGCTTAAGAGGGCCAATCCCAACTTCAAAACTTCTTTCACTCGATGCTACAGATGCGCACCTTTGTTTCGTGGAGTTGCTGTGGCTAAATTCTCCTTGAGTCACGAGAGCACTTTGGTGTTGATGAAGCAAGTGGTCTTCTCGCTGAACTCTTAGGGACAACAATTGATGATCGCTGAATTAGGTATTATCATAAATTTTAAAATGGAGACATTTTTTATGAGCTATGAAAAGAAGTGTTATACCACCATTCTGCAAGTGGTAGCCAATCTACCCACTGGGACTGTTTCTCTGAAGTGAAACAATGTAGATATCCTTCCAAACACTTATTAACAACCTCTATTTTCCCATCTGATTGAGGGTGGTATAAAGAGCTAAGAGCTAATTGAGTACCCAAACATGAGAATAAATCTTTCCAAAAGTGACTAGTGAAGATAGGATCATGATCACTAACAATAACTTTAGGTGTACCATGTAGCTTTTGGGTATTCTCCAAAAAAACTTTAGCCACTGCACTTGCTGTAAAAGGATGTGCTAATGCAATGAAATGTGCATATTTAGTGAGCTGATCAACTACCACCATGATGACATTATGAACTTTAGATTTGGGAAGCCCTGTGATGAAGTCCATGGATATTTCTTCCCAACGCTGGCTAGGAATAGATAAGGGTTGGAAGAGACCTGGTGTCTTAATTATCTCCCCTTTATGCCTTTGACACACCAAACATTCAGCCACAAATTTTTGAACATCACCCTTTAGCCCTTCCCAAAAGAAATCTTGCTTGACTTAATGATATGTCCTCAAAAATCCTGAATGACCACCCACTGGAGACTCATGTAACTCTGTGAGAATCTTGATTTTAAGGTTGGAATTCTTGCAGAGATACAAACACTCTTTATACCAAAGAGTATCTCCCTTCCAACAAAACTTATTTGAACTACTAGGATCACTTTTTAATTGCTCGATGAGATTACTTGTCGCAACATCATTTGCCCACTCTGCTTTGGCTTCCTCCACCCCAATTTTCTTGGGCACAATAAGGCTTCATCTTTCTCATCCTTCATGATGGTATGCGTGACAATGCTTTCCCCTCTTATAACACAATCTCAAAGTCATATCCTAACATCTTAGTAACCCATTTTTGTTGCTCTTCAGAAGATAGTCTTTGTTCCAAAAAATATTTTAGGCTATCATGATTTTTCTTAACCTTGAAGTGTCTACCCAATAGATAAGGCCTCCATTGCTTAATTACATGAATTATTGCTAGCATTTCCTTCTCATAAATAGGTTTTGTCTAAAGTTCTTACCTTTTAAGGTGACGACTCTCCAAAAGCAATTGGTGGCATGCCTTGCACTTCGAACGCCTATCATTTCGGAAGCATCATTTCTAATGAATTCCTTGAAGTCCAAGAGTGTCTTTGGGTTGCTACCTGGCACTCAGCTAATCTCTCAAATGATGTATTGGCAGACTTGTTCCAATAAAAAGAATCCTTCTTCAATAGAGTGGTGAGAGGTGCTTCTATACTACCATAATTCTTCACAAATCTTCTATAGTACCCTGTCAATCCCAAGAATCCTCTCAGTTTCTTAATGGTTTTTGGAATGGGCCATTCCATGATAGCCTTAATTTTGTTAGGGTCCCACCTTTCTCATGAAACTATGTGTCCCAAATGCTCACCTCATGAATAAAAATTACACTTGGATGTGGCGTGAGTTTATGATCTTCAGTATTTGTAATCTTGGTCACAATAATATTTGCAAATGTTCTTCCCATGTCTTGCTGTAAATCAATATATCATCAAAAAATACTAACACAAACTTTCTCAAGAACTTCTTAAAAATGGAATTCATCAAACTTTGGAATGCAGATGGTGCATTGGTAAGACAAAATGGCATCACCAAAAATTCATAATGACCTTCATGAGTCTGAAATGTTGTCTTACAAATATCCTCCTCCTTAATCTGAATTTGGTCATAACCAGATCTAAGATCTAACTTGGTAAAAAACATAGCTCCATTTAATTCATCTAACAAATCATCAATGACTGGAATTGGAAACTTATCTTTAATGGTGTACATGTTGAGCACTCTATAATCTAGAAACATGCACTAAGTATCATCCTTCTTATGTACCATCACCATCGGAGAGGAGTAAGCACTTTGGCTATGCTTGATGATTCCTGCCTCTAGCATCTCTTCAACAATTTTTTCTATCTCACTCTTTTGTATGTGTCGATACCTATAAGGCCGATGTTTTGGTGGTTGGCTTCCTGGGACTAATTGTATGATGATCATGATCCCTCTTAGGAGGAATTCCTTTAGGTATATCTCCAAGAACAACTGAGTGACGATCAATTATAGCTTGCAAATCTGGATGAGTAGGAGTAATAGATTGAGAGACTTCTAATGAACATAGTTGGGCCACAATCCATCCACTCCTTTCTTAAGCAACTTTTGCATTTGATGAGAGCTTACCATTTGTGGAGATTTTTCCTTCAACCCCCTTAGCTCTACTAGCCTTCCTTCTAATTGAAATCTCATGAATAGTTCTTGGAAGTTCATCTCAATTGTTCCTAATGTAGTAAGCCATTGTACTCCCAAAACAATATATGTTGCACCCATGGATATCGCATACATTGGGGTATCAAGTTGATAATCTCCCATGGATAATTTAATGCCATGACACTTCCCTGAACAACTAATTATACCACCATCTACAATCAAAACTTGAAACTCTGGAGCTGGATATATGAAACAATTTAGATGAGTAGCTAACTTTTTGTTGATGAAATTATGAGTACTACATGAGTCGATCAACACTGTTACCTTCTACTTCTTTAGGAACCCCACCACCTTGAGAGTTTGTGGAGCACTAAAACCTGAGAGTGCATGACAAGAAATGATTGGTTGAGAATCATGTGATTCCTCATTTGACTCCCTTTCATCTTCTAGTATGGGTTCCTCCTCTTCTTCCTCATTAGGACCTTCAATATAAAACAATTTCTTTTCACTACATTTATGTCCTCGACTGTATTTGCTATCACAATTGAAACACAAGCCTTTTGCTCTTTTCTCCTCAATTTGTTGTGGAGTCAACTTAGTAGGTTATGTTGAATATCCTTTCTCTCTTGTCACATTAGCCCCTTGCTTCTTAAGAATCAAATATTTCTCCTCTACCCTGCATGCTAAGATAAAAGACTCATTTATGGAACTAGGGCTAAACATGCGTACCTCATGTTGAATGTGATCCTTGAGACCACCCAAGAATAGGTCATTCAATTTTTCCTCCGTAATTGAATCCACCCTTAAGGATAGATTTTTGAATTACTGAATATAATCCTTAACTGATCCTGTTTGTTGAAGTTTAGCTAGCTGGCTAAAGAAGTTGTCTGTAACGCTATTGCTATATTGTGCTTGGAGTTTCTATGTAAAAATTGACCATGAGATGGTGAGCCCCTTTTTACCTTGATGAGTGCAAAGCCAATGATACCAAATGAATTGATCTGGTTCTAAATATAAGGAAGCCATCATGACCTTTTGTCCATTTGGGATTTGGTGTACTTAAAAAAAAATCTCCATTTGGTTTATCCATGTTAGAGGATCCTTACCATCAAACATGCACATATCCACCTTTGGAAATAAATTCCTAGATCCCATAGGAGTACTAAAGCTTGTGCTAGTAGTAGCTGACCTAGAATTCTCACCTTGGCCGCTTGAGAACTCCTTTCTTGATTCAGTTATGTAGGTGCTTAACATGTTTCGCATGTCCGACATATCTGCTCTTAGGTCACACATATCCATCTTAATTGAGGGAATTTCTTCCTTGACCTTATTGATTTCTTCATTATTAGTAATATCCTCAATTGTTTCACCATCCTTATTAGGAGTCTTCCCTAGAGTGACAACATTCTTTTTACCCCTTGTTGCAGGCCCTGTCATTATGGAAACCACTAATATTGAAATAAATCACACAAATGAAACTTAAATTCTCTCAAATTTTTATTGTAATCTCATTTAGTATGTCTTCAAAAACCTAATAAAAATTAGACTCCAATTCAACAATATGTGTGAGATATGTAGATTCCAAAAAAATAGTGTAGAAACCCTAATTCTCTAATAATTCGCTTAATTCTACTCCAATTCTTCTGAAATCTAGACTGTAGCTTCTTCAATATGTTCTTCAAAAACCCTTTAAAAATAAAAATAAAATTCACCAAAATCTGAAAGATATGCTCTTCCCAAAATCGCCTCCAAAATTAAGAAAAACCTTGCCTCTATGGTGCCAAGATCATGCTTTGATACCACTTGTTAAGAAATAACTTGCACAATAGAAGAATATGATATGAAATATGTTGTAAATACTTGATAATAACTAAGAATAATAAGCCACTTTGAGGAGGCAAACCTCCAAATATCTCTAATGAGAACACACTTCACAACTTGATGATGAAATAAGACTCACAACCTCCTATATATACCTATTTATGCCAAGGATATCAGCTAGACCGACTTAGACACACCTATATAAGACTTAGGCTAACCTAAACAACTAAATAACTATATACTAATGATAATATGACTTAATAGAGAGTTAAGATAGCCACAAGACAACTATTCATAACCCGATGTATAATAATATTAAGGGCATAGCACTTTGTGCGAGATCCGAGATGTGTGTAAGAAGATCTAGCTAAGGGTCAAGTTCTGAGTAGAGCTCAAACAAGGAAATCATTCACAGACAACTTTCAAAGACCGATAATCGAGAGTAAATATTTAGCCAAAGAACACAAAGAACGGACAGCAAAGTGAACCACTTGTCGGGTAAGCACGGCCACCACAAAGGAGCAGGAAACAACTTTTGAAACAAAACTGTCGAGAGGGAAAGAACAAAAAGGGCGACGCAAACAAAAACGCAAGCAAGCAAGAAAGAAACTACCCTAACCTATGTACAAGCTATTTACAACGAAAAGCTCGTAGGAGCTCAAGCCTGAAAGTAATGCTTTAGGTGTTGCCCGTTGACTGGCAATGGGACGCTTTCACCAGTTAAGGTCTTTAGGCGGAAGGCATTATCTCCCAAAATCTCAGCTATTTGAAAGGGGCCAAGTCAAAGCTTGTCGAATTTGTTGTGTCCCCCCTTTTTTCTCATGGGCCTTGTCCCAATATAGGACCAGATCTGTAATTCTAAAGGCCTTGATCTTGGCTCAGCAGTCGAACCATCTTTTAACTACGCCCTAATGTTTGGCAAAATTTTCTATTGCACAGTTTGGGACCTCCTCTAAATGCAAGAGCTCAGCTAATCGAGCTTCCCTACAATCTCCTCCCTTGTAAAAATATTTGATGAACAGAAGAGTATGAATCTTCAGGTGGATGGGGAACATAAGTTCTAGGCCATAGACGAGGTGGAACGGGGAATTGCCAAGGGCAGCCTTGTGGTAGGTGCGATCAGCCCAAAGGGTGAAACGGAGCTCGGTATGTCAATCCTTGGGATTCCTATCTAGCAGCTTCTTGATCACAGTAATCAAGTTTTTATTCGTGGACTCGGCAAGGCCATTGCCCTAAGGGTAGTAATTATATGAGAATTTAAGGGAAATTCCATAGTCAAACGCCCAACCAGCAAATTTTAATGAAGCAAATGCGAGTCCATTATCACATACCAAAGCGTAGGGACAACCAAAGCGATTTAAAATGAAACTTTCTAGAAAATTAGTAACTACTTCAGTTGTGCATTACTTACATATTATTGTTTCTGTCCATCTAGTACAATAATTAGTAGCGGTAAGAATGTACCTATGTCTTGTAGATGATGGAGGGCATACCAGACCGATGAAGTCGAGACCTCATTGCGCAAAAGGCCTTACCTCCAGCACCGGCTGCAGTGGAACAACAACATTCTTTTCCTTGGTGGCAGTGGTCTGGCACGTGTGACATGAACGAACATGGCAATGGGCATCCTTGAAGACGGTTGGCCAATAATACCCTACTCTCAGTATTTGATGTTTTGTGGAGGGACCAGAACCATGGCCCATGGAAAATTTGTTGTGGAACTCTTTCAAGACTCAATTTGCTTCTTCCTTGCCAAGGCATCTCAAATAAATGCCTTCATGATTCTTCTTGTAGAGAATGGAGCCCTGCAGCATGTAGCCATTTCTTTTCAATCTAAGGGCTCACTTTTTGACTCCTTGCAGGTGCGGTGGACATTTATGGTTCAACAAATAGTAGACGACGTCCTGGTACCACTCTCTGGTGGAGACATCCTCAAGCTGGTACTACTGCACAGTGAGTTCAGGCCTAGCTTCTGCTGTTGTTTCAGTAATTGTGCAGGTGAGTGCCTATCCTCTCACCAGCTTCATCGATTGGATCTCCATGTCATATTCTTGGAACAAGGTGACCCACTTAGCTCTTCATTCGCCTAATTCATTTTGCATGAACAACATTTTTATTGTTGGGTCGGGGACAATGGCGAACACCTTATTGCATAGGATATATTGTCTAAATTTTTTCACTCCTCTGACGAGAGTGTACGCTTACTTTTCGATGTTGCGATAACGCAATTCAGCATCCTTGAGGGGAGCACTCATGAAGGTGATCAGATGCTCATTTCCTTCATCGTCCTTCTGGGTCAACATGCTAGCATAGGAATGCTCTGAAGCGAATGAGTAGATGTAGAATGGCTTTCGATAGTCCGGGCTGACTAACACAGGGGCTTTAGCAATGGCCCGTTTGATTTCCTCGAAGGATTTTTTGGTGTCAGGTGTCCATTCAACTTTGGCGTCTTGTTTGAGCATGGCATTGAGAGGTTTAACAATCTCTGTCAAACCTGTGATGAATTTCTGGACAAAGTTAATCTTTCCAAAGAAAAATTTTAATTCTTTCTTGCTACCCGGGGGCTGAATTTTGAGTAAGGACTCGATGCACTCAGGATCTATGGAGATTCCCTACTCCGAAATGATGTGCCCAAGTAGTCTGTCTTCAGCCACTCCTAAAATGCACTTCTTGGGAATGAGAGAAACCCCAAACTCTTTGCATCTCTGAAATACCTTGCATAAATCAGAGACGTGATCACCTTGCTTTTTAGAAAATATGGTCAAATCATCCATGTAGATGATTATGCACTTGCCAATTAGGTCATTGAAGGCAATATCCATGGCGCGTTGGAAAGTGGCGCCGGTGTTGATGAGCCCAAAAGGCATTCTTCTATATGTGAATGTCCCCCACTTAGTAGTGAATGCCATTTTGTGATGATCCTCATACTGTACCATTACTTAGTTGTACCCGGAGTACCCATCTAGGAAAGACATCATCTGGGAGCCGTTAACGATTTGTAGTACTTCATCCAGCGAAGGTACTGGATAGCTGTCTTTCTCCGAGGCGTGGTTTGGATTGTGGAAATCTACACATAATCTAATCTCCCCATTCTTTTTCTGACTGGGACCAAATTGGCCACCCATGTGGAGTGCCTGACTAGAAAGATGATTCTTGCTGAGAGCAACTTTTGCACCTCCTTGTAAACGACATGTTCCAGCAAGGCATTGATAGGGCACTGCCGCTGGCAGAATGGCCTCACTTCGGTCTTGAGAGGGATGGTGTGTGTAATGACAGAGGTGTCATATGTTTTTAAATCTTCATAGCTCCATGCCACCACATCATGGTACCTTCATAACGCATCCGTGATTCCCTTCTTTTCTTCTGGCGTGCACACTTTGTCGATAAAAATATTCCTGATCTCCTCGGCTGTCCCAAGGTTGTGAGCATTGCACTGGTTGCTTATGGCCTCCTTTTTCATTTGCTGATCTTGATCTCTAATATGATCCAAGTCAAATATGCGTTCTAACTAAACCATACCCCTAGAGATCGTATTGGTTTTAAGGTTGATAACCCCCTCTATGTCCAGTTCGGCCTCCTATGGATCAGCTTTATAAATTATCTGGGCTGTGAAGACATTGTAACTCGTGATGAACTGAAGGATATGCTTTTCATCATTGAAGACTTGTAGGTGGGTAATATTAACTGGGACTGATGGCATGGACGTTAGCTCAACAGTGAATTTCTTGAGCCCAGACAGATAGAGGGGTTGTAGGGTGCTGGCTGCTTGAGCCAAGGCGTCAGCTATGCGGTTTTGAGCATGAGGGATCAATTGTATATTGAATGTATCTAATCCCTCCAAGAGATCCTAGACCCTATGCCTATAGTTTGTGAGTCTCCGATCATGACAGGAATACAACTTCCTGACCTGCTTAACTATGAGCTCGGAATCCCCGAAAACTTGCATCACTTTTACATTTTTCTTCAAGGCCATAAGAAGGCCAAGGATTAAGGCCTCATATTCTGCTACGTTATTAGTGCAATAAAATTGTAATATATGGGTAGTGAGAAATGTCTTACCCGTTGGGTTGATGAGTTCGAACCCAGCTCCAGCTCCTTGCCTAGACTTTGATCCATCAAATCAGAGCGTCTAGCATGTAGAGGATTCCTTGTCTTCGAGTCCGATTAAGCTTCTATTCCATTTCAAATGGGTGGATGGTCTTATGACCTTATGGAAATTTTCTGGTTCGATGCATTGTGCGACAAGCGATTTTGCTGGTACCTCCTTTGGCGTTTCTATCTGAGGAGCATCTATTTTTCTAACATGCGCAACTGCTGCTTGACACAAGCAACAATCAAACTCATAGTGTGTAGCATTGTGAACCCTACACCAGTTCGACAACAAAAGATCCTGTGAGTTCATTTAGGCCCCTAGGCTAATTTGATCCCTTGCGCATTTTTCTATGAATTCCTAGAAGCTATTGAGTAATCCCCAGTTGTCATCCTCATCAGGTTCATTATCGGTTTCCATCAACACTTCTGTGTCTGGGGGCATTCGTGTAGAATCGGTCAAGGGACTACACAATACTAGCAACACTTCATTGGAACATTCTTCCTGAAGCCCGAGCTCATTTTGGTAGGCAAAAGGGTGATAATTCTCTAGGTCAGTCTCGAGGAACAACACCTCACTTAGATTATTGTACTTCGTGATCATATACTTCATACGGGGTTCACAGTTGATACAGATCTGATTTGGTAGCCCCTTCCATAGTAGCCACATGTGAGAAAGGTCAGCCACTTGAATATCGATGACCTATTGTATTCGCAGGTCTATAGCAATCTGCATCAGGATAAGGTTGATTTCACCCACAATGTTGATCTCTGTTTTGTCCAGCTGGGTCACCTTCCTCTTTGAAGGTGTGGGAGTGATGCCAAGAGCCTTGCATACTGCCAAGGGCATGGCATTGGCAGACGCTCCTGAATCGAGCAGGCAGTTATGCAAGTTCTTTCCAAGGATCCTAATGGTGGTCAGGAAAGTGGGAGTTTCTGGTCTCCCCTAGAGGATGCCCGTAGGCATGTCCATGTGAGCTATCTGACCTTTGTTCCTATCACTGCCCATATCCTTGGTTTGCTTAAATTGTTGGTCCTTGGAGAACTGCCTATTAGCCCTTTCTGGCTCCTTTTCAATTTGTTTACTTGCTAATTGGTTCATGGGAACATCCTTCCTCTTCCCGGTGTTATCCTGTATCTCCGGTTCTTTCCTAGGCTCGTCAAAGGTAACCCTCTTAACTAGTGTTTCTTGTGTCGTATTAGAAGATGGAGTCCCATTAAGAACCCTAAAGAAGACATGCCTCATGGTAGGAACTTTAAGTAATTCGAAGGCTGATAAGCTGATTTTTACCTTTTTGAACTCTTCTGCTATATATTCACCCATTTGCTCAATTTCCAAGCTAAAAGCTTGGCCTATAGCAGAACTAGGAGGTTGGACCTTCGTTTGACTAGACGGATTTTGGGATTGGCCCTGAGGTTGATTTTGCGATTGGTTTTGAAATCCGTTCTTGTTGAGGTATTGGGCAGGTATGTGAGGAAGTCGAGGGTTATTACTGGCATTTGGATTAGGTGGGGTGGCGAGATTGTTTGGTGGGGTAGAAGTTGTAAAGGGTCCACCCGCCTGTCTATTCCTAAGGAAGTAGGGACTCGACCATTGATAAAACATGTGGACCTCATCTACAAATGATTCTTCTTCATCTACCGAGCCGTTATCTACTAAATCAAAGAGCTGAGCCAAGGTTTGTTCATTACTTACCTCTTGTGCTTCTTCATCCTCAATAGGAGTAGGCTCGACTTTGGGCTCATTGTAGGAATGGCGCTTGATTAACCATGAGACAGGAGGAGTCATATGGCTTGGATGGAACGATGTCCCTGCAACTGGCATTGTCGACTGCATTTTGTACCTCCACCTAGAAGATCTCAACAGCTGTCTAGAACTCGGGACAATCCAACTTAGAATGTCTGCTGGTTTTGTGAAGTCGACACCATCTGGACAAGGGTGCTTCAGCTAGATATACACCACTGGATGTTTTGTCATTGCTTGCCGGTTGATCGAAAGATGTAGGGACTCCTCCATTATTGGGCCTGGTGTTCCATGTACGATTTTTCCTTTGAGAAGGTCTCATTTATGCATTTTGATTGGTGTTTTTCCCCCTCTCATAATTCTGTCCGGAGGAAGTGCCTTCTTCTCAATTATCTCTGCTGTCCCTATTGTCTCGGCTGTCCAGGTTGAGATTGGCCTGGAAATTACGTTGGGAGGCCTGCAACTGGTTATTCTAGTTCTTTAGGTGTGTCATTTACGTGCACATTTTCTTAATCATTTCAGTTAGTTCTTCTAACTTGTCTTTCTTAGTTTCGCCCCCAAGCGATGGTGCCAGATTTTGGATAAAAGCGGGTGGGGCTGCCGGTTGATTCTAATAGGCTAGAAGAAACTCTGTTCCCGATAGGTACAATGGCGCCTGGGGCTATTGGGGGTACGCCTGCTATTGTGGAGCAGCTTGGGAATAGTTATACTGCTGCTGGGGCTACATATAGGAGGGCGCGGGAGGCGCATAATTCAATGGTTGTCCTAGATGTGGCACCATAGGAAATTGAGGCACTTGGTTCATAAGAAGGGGTTGGTGAGCAAACGCCTAATTAAGCCCCTAAATTTGCATTGGGTGGGCCACCGGCCCCAAAGAAGGCAGCGGGCTAGAGATATTCTATCCCAAGTCCGCACTAGCAACAACGGCTTTCGCTTAGGCAGTCACTAGGGTAGTGAGCGGTGGGCGCATCCTTTTCACCAAGGCTGATGTGAGGTTGTCCAGAGCTGCATAATAGACCGAGAGAGCCACCGCATCATTATAGAGGTACGGATCCTGAAGCCTTGTATAAGCCCAATAGAAACGGTCGTTGAAGGAGCCAATAGGTTTGTTAACTTCCCTCTTGACAGACATGAACTATTGGTAAAGCTCCGAAAGGCTAATAGGGATCTTGTATTTATGTAGGAAGGCATTCTTCATCAGGTTCCACGAGGTAATGGATCCCCTCATTAAATTGATGTACCAATAGAAGGCCTCTTCCCCCAATGAATGCAGAAAAAGGTGACATGCAACGTCTTCGTGGTCCACTTGCATTTTGGTGATCGATGTCTCAAATATTTTGATATGGTCCTTGGCCGTTCTTTGCATATCATGCAGATGGAACTTCGAACAAAATCCCTCCAGATTCTTGGGCATATCATTGTAGACAGCAAAATGTATCGGCGAAGGGTTATGTCTAATTAAGCCATGGAGGGTGGCGGAGGTGGTGCTTGCTATTGGAGAACAGGAATTTGGGGTTGTATTTGCAATACAACAGGAATCTGAGGCTGCACTTGAGCTATGGCTACCTAGACTGTGCCTTGGGCTAGACGGGCTGGGAGAGGAGCAAACCCCTGGCTGCCGGAGATAGGAAGTACAAATGCAGTTTGAGATGGTTGGGTGGAAGATGAAGGCCAGCCAAGTGAAGGTGAGGGTGGAATGGAGGTAGATGGAATGGAGGAAGAGGAAGAGACAACGCTACTTCCTTGAGCTCGCTTTGCCCTCGTAGGAGGTTGTAATTCTTCAAATTCTCCCTTGTTTGGTGTTGACCGTAGAATCCATTGAAATCTCTCCAGGGAGAATGATCCGATTCGGTCCAACTTCACTTTATCCCTTAACTTGGTATTTCCACCATGGCCCTCCTTCTGGTGCCAGTTCTGTTGATGGTTTTTTTATGCACTTCTCAACACAGGAAGTGCGTAGGTGCACTACCTCTCTTGAAAGACAATCTTCCACAATCGGATTGCAGAACACTCTCCCAAGGTCTCTCGGGTGTCAGGTCATGACAATGCTTAGATACCTCAGTAGTTTGATGTGATTTTCTAGAATCACAAGGTGGTCTTATAGGAAATACAAAGCATGGAAGTTGGATATTTGAAATGGAGCCCTTAGGATGGGAAGTTGTTATGTACAGGCTATAAGTTCAAACAATAATCTTAGACTCCATTTTGTTGTTGGATTTGGCTTTACAATGTGCAATGAACCTTAGCATAGGTCAGCTACTAAAAAAAAGGGAAAAAGGGAGAAGGAGAAGAAAAGTTTCTAAGTCTGAAATTAACTATGAATAGTGACAATGGAGTTCCTGCAATGGACAATTCCTTAAAACATTATCCCACTTAACCAGGGATTTCATAGTATCATGGAAATTGTGCTATTTTCTAAGGTCTGTAAATATTTCATCCCTCATTCACCATGTACATGCATGAATCAAAGATAAATGTTTGGAGCAGCTTTGAAATCAAGTCTAGGCTAACTTTGCACAGCTATCTACCATCAGCAAACAGTAAAAAGTATGGACAAAGAAATTATCAACAAGGCAGGAATTTTCATAATCACCCAACAACGTTCCTAAGATTTATCCAAAGAAAGAAAACAGCTAACTAAATAGCAATGAGAAATAATTCAAGCATCTAACATTGGAGAATGAATCAAGCAATATGAGAGAAACCAAGAAAATACACCAAATCAATGCTTTTTTCTTATAAATTTCTACAACATTCCTTTACAACAACTCAACTCTCTCTTTGCAAATGAAAAGAGTGCCCTATTTATAGTTTTCCAAAAGTTAAATGAATGGCCAAAATTCATTCTCATTGGGTGGCCAAGATTCATTACAAAATAGGGTTTCACCTACCCCCAAATATATCTCAATTTAAAATTACAATTTTGTTTCTTCCCTATTTCGTCTTCTAGCTGATGGCACTATAACTCTTTTGTCCTTTAGTGGATTGCTGTTTTGTTGCTATAGCTACTCTTTAGGAAGGTCTTCATCTTTGGCTGGGTTGTCCTCCTACTCCTCGGAAGCTATGTGTTCTATGTATTTGAGGATGACTGCCTGAAGCTTATCTATTTCGAGGATTTCACATCCCAACGCCTGATAGCTCCATTCCCTAGCATTTTCTTCCAACCTTTTCCAATCTTCATCATACTTTGAACCTTGGTCCCTAAACAGCTCTAATTGGTCGAAGGTGCGGGCAGCAAAACTCAGGAACTCCGTCATGATTTCTCCAGTTGTTTCGTCCTTCATCTTCTCCTGGAAGTATGGTTTGATCTTCTCTGGATCGATTTGCATAGTGGGCATATCATAGCCCACCATTAGCTTAAGATACTGGTCACATTCCGCCCAGATTTCCTTGATCCACTCAATGTCTGGATCCACCCTGCTCAGGATTTGCTCCAACCTCTCCTTCCAGTTGTCGAAGTCTCTGCTCCACACATCCATTAGCTAGTGATATTTTTTTTTAAACTCTAGTTTTGTCCTCCCACGTGTCCTTAGGCATTTGAAGGATGGCCTCAATCCTTTGGAAGGTGGAGTCGTAGGTTGCGGAGAAATTGGTGCAGAGCCTTTTTGTGCTCTCCACAGATTGTATCAAGTCCAGGAACTTGTTGGCTGTCCGCAAAGCTCTGTTGATTCCCATGTTCCCGACGAATGAGACCTGTCGGAACCAGTCCTCGGTGGTTTTCTCCAAGTTCTTCCTTCTTTCCATTTTATCTACTTGCTCCCTAGAAAGCAATTGCGGTGCATCCATGGATGTGGTGGGCAGGTCATCCACTGAGGACCATTGCTATATATAGTCTGTCAATGCTGCAACCTGTGCCTTAAGCTCATCCTTGGAGATTTTTTCCTGCTTTATCAGGTGCACCACTGTGGCCATCGACTCCTCAAGGTGCTCAACCTTTTGCTCTCTGGTTGCGGTCACCAAGTCAATGGTTGAGATGTTGTAGCCACCCCAGCTTGGCCAATCATGGGCGTTGCAATTTGTGCCGCTCAAGAACCAGAAGTGTCCATGGTTACTTTGGTTCGGACCTTGGGCTTCTTCTCCTTCTTCGTTGTGATCTGGGATCGAGCCAAGATGGCCTCCAACCTCGCCCTTGGGTCCTTCAGCACTAGCGTCATTTTCTCAAGTTGCCTTTCCAACCACTCGGGCACAACAGACTTCCCCTTAGGTGAATCACGGCTACCCTCGCCCTCCTCAGTCAAAGGCAAGACCTCTGCCTCCTTTTCCTTTTGGGGTTCTCCTTTCTTTTGGGCAGCATCCTCCTCCTCTTCGTCGGAGTCATGAATGAAAATGAGGCATTTGACAGGCAGCTTGGTGGACGACTGCTAGATGGGGCTTTCTTCTTTTGCTGCTTCTTCTTCTTTCTTCTCCTCAATAGCCTCGGCCTCGGGGCCTTTGATGACATGGGCTTCAGCCTCAATTAAGTCCTTTATTTGTTGCTCTTCTGCTGGCTGCCCTTCTTCACCATATGGTGACACTTCTACCTCCGCCCCAATGTCCTTTAGCTACTGTGCCAATTCTTCCTCAAGGTCATCATCGAATGTTTGGATGATTTCCTTAGCACTTGAGCTGTCCTCCTCATCTCCACTCTCGAAAGAGCCCGTCTCCTCCTCCTCATAAACCACCCTGTCAATGGTTCGGTGCTCGTACTCAGGGTGCTCATGATACTCATCAACCTCTTCCTTGATGGACTTCGAGGCCTCCTGCTCTCGCTCTTCCAACTCCTTTGAGATTTGCATAGTGGCCTCTATAGTTAGTGGCCCTATCAGCAGTTGTGAGGGTTGATCCATTGCAAGGACTTGGGCAAGGGCTGCCTAGAGAGTTGGATCCATTAGGATCTAAGAGAGCTCAGGGAGGAGACTTTACATGTGCCTTGAAAGAGCATCGGGCATAGTGGCAATGGGAACAGGTGACGTTATTGTTGCTAGAGGGAGTGAAGTAATTGGCGACATGGCAATAGAAGAAGAAGGGGGAGTGGTCATGCCAGAAGAGGAGTCAATGATTATTATTGATTCAGCCGAAGGCAAAGGAGCAAGATGGACATAAATGTCCACTACCAGTGGGGAAGTGGCGACTGCAGCTAGGGAGGTGAGCGGTGCAACAAGGGGGCAGGGAGAGCCAACGGGGGTCGGGATTCTTCCGCACCTACTGCTTGTTTAAGCCGTTTAGGAGATGAGTTTCCCGTTTCTTTCTTTCGTTGGGGCCCTCAAATCTGGAGACTGTGTGGTCTCTTCTCCTTTCATTTTTTGGGACCTGGTGACTGGAGAAGACTTGGAGGTCTCACCAGTTGACGTGGTGGTAGCGACATCGTCCGTGGTACTTGGCTCGCTTTTGAGCCCCTCATATGTCAGGACTACTCCTTGTCGCTTTAGATGTGCCACCTACCCATCGATCCACTCCCTAGTACGAGTTAGAATCGGCTGGGTTATGGTGTCCAGGTCATCGACCTCCTGTTCATCCTAGTCGATTGATGGTATTGGTAGGTTGGAAACCGTAGGGTACCTCAGGTGCATGATTGTGGACTCGTCCTCCTCGACTTGGTCCAGTACCAGAAATGGTTGCATTCTTTTCAAGAATTGCACCATCATGCGCATATAGTGCCTTGCACGCACTTCTTTGTCATCCTGGCAGTCAGCCCAGAAATCCTCAATGTGATACTGATGGGCATATGCTGGCCCCAGTGCTTTCCTGATGTGGCCATGTGGATCCATTCATGGACGAGCAGTGTACCAGTCGAAATGGTACTCCTTCAGCTCCTTCTTAGAGTTACTGGCGCATTGTGACGTCTGCAGTCGATACATGCCCTGGCCAAGGGTCATGGGGTAGGAAATCCCTGCTATGTACTTGTTGCCGAAGATTGCCTGGATGTGTTGGAGCTACCGAGAAAGCTCTAGGAGGATGATTCTGTCGTTGGGGTACCAAGGCAATCTATTCGACCTTTTGGAGAAGCCCTAGGCCTGAATGTACGTGAATTTCGGATACTAGATGAAGAGGAAGGCATATTGCTTTAGAAGCGCCTTGGCACTGTGGGAGACCCTCCTCTCAAAGTCTCCGATGATTAATCTGATGATATGGCCAATGAAGGCTTCGTTAACCCTGCAGTACTCTTTCTTGAAATTGTAGTATTGGAGCTGCAGGTATTTGTCATAGGCTTTAAGTCCTCACTTCTGCCCCTGATCGGGTGCTACAAATAGCTCGCTGTACTGTCTTTGATCTACCAAGGAGTAGACAAGGTAGGAGGTCACGTAGAATTTGGAAGCCTTTTTCACATTGATAAGCTGCTCATGGAAGCAGTCGCTTATGATGCCTCCCCAGTAGAATGAAACCTTAGTTGTAAGTTCCTCATTTCCCCGCAAGATCTGCTCAATATAGTACGCCATCCACTCCTGGAAGCAGGCAGTCGTTGGAAGACCCATGACCCTACTCAACAAGGTTACCAGGTCATGGTAATCCTCGTAGAAATCACTACGGAAGAGTTCCTGGGGAACCTTCATAGTGTCGCCCTGTTTTTCCTTAAGCCAATGCAGAATTATTGACTTCTTGCACCCTGCCGGATTAGCATCCCACACTGCCTGACATTCTTCTAATGCGGGGACCTCCATCTGTTGGAACGTAGGAATGTGGAATGTCTTGGTGATCCCTTCTAGTGACATATCTGCGAGGATGTTTCCCTCCCTATCCACAATTGTTCTAGTATCTATCTAATAGGCTTATTGGCAAGCCATGACTAATTCGGGCGCCACAAGAGATGGAGGGAAACTGGCAGCCTTTGCTATTCCACTCTGCCTTATCAATCTGACAATTTTCGTTGTCAGGTTGACCCTGACCCTCTGCGTGAATTCATCTATATCCACCTGGCCAATATTGGTGTCTGTAATTTTCTTCCAGTCTGTTGTGACCTTGGAGTGGAGCGGCTCGCCCTGGAATTGATACTTCATTTGATATTTTTCTTCTTTTCCCTGAGGGGTCCTTCCTGACATCTTACCCTTGTCCTTCTCGGTGGATGCCCCTGAAGTTCCTGCACTTGATTCCATATGTTCTGCAAGCAAGGGAAAAGTCAGCATAATAGATCATCAAAAGCATTCATGTTAGTCCATATCCCAAAAAAAATATCTACTTCAAATAATCAATCAAGTATATCATGGATTTTATCTCTAGACGTTATTGATCTTTGTTTTAGAGCATTTGGACAATCTAGGCCCAGAGGGCTGGACTTCCCTGACAGGAATGTTGTATAGAAGGGAAAATGCAACGGGAAGCTCCTAGAGACCTTTTTGGTCAGATTTTAATATTTCGAGAAGCTCATGATGAAGAGGGCCAAAATTTAGGACGTGGGTCGAAGCTAGATTCCAGATTGGGGATCGTTTAGATGGATTTAAGGAGGCTCGGAGGTCCCAAGCTAGAAAGTTGTCGGGAGATGGCAGTTGGTGACAGCAGACAACAAATGGAAATCTGGCAGCGGAAGTCCAGGATCTGGGGCCCGGAGGGCCAAAGGGCGGCCATCATGCGTTATTTCATTTTGGAGGGCTCGGGCCGGCAACACCGGGATGGTAGGTGAACTTCGCCATTTGTGACGGAAAACACCCAACGGAAGTCCGGAGGGGAAGTCCAACAAGGGAAGCCCGACAGCATGAGTTTTTTCATTTAAGTTCGGCGGCAAGCAACATGGTGGAGCCCAAAGGTCAGGGTGCCAGGTGGCATTTTCCGTTAGAAATGGCTGGCGAGGACGGGAATCCTGGGGCACAGGGCCCGACGACCGGATGGACGGGGCACAATTTCCTAGATGGCGAGAGAGCGGCGGACTTCCGAGGATGGAAGTTCGGGAACTGGGGCCCAGGGGCACATCAACCGCGAATGCGAAAACACTAGCCAATAGCGGGGCAAAGGGCGAGGTCCGGGGGTCGGACGACATGCGTTAGTTCACCGAAAGACTTCGCCGTGAGGAATGGTGGAAAATTGAGTAGGGAAACCTATCATCCGAGGCCCAAAGGTGAAAATGATGCAATGATTTAAATCGCCAAGGGTTAACCAGCGGGAGAGTCAGCGGAGCCCAGAGTGCAGGATGTCGGGCGATGTTCGCTGTTGCGGACGACAAAACACAGGAAGAACCCCAAAGGAGGAACTCCAGGGTCCGGGGCCAGAGGGGTCCGAAGGACACATGTTCAGTTTAAAGTTTGTCGGCGAGGCGCATGCCGGGATCCGGTAGCCAGGAGGCAAGGGGAGGTTTGCCATTTAGGCATGAAAAATTGTGAATGGAATTCCGAGGACGGAAGTCCGAAGGGCTGGGCCAGGAGGGGTGAATCGTGGTCAGTAGGTGTTCAAATTTTGATATTTAAACGACAAAGGAGGGTCTCGGGCCCGAGGCACATGTTTTCCCTGCGCGAAGAACAGCCACGCCAGGGAAAAGTCCTGGATTGGCGGGGAGGGCACTCCATGAGGTTTGTGGATTTTCCAAGACGTGGGTTTGGTGCGCAATCTAGTGTTCTACCACATTATACCCTCCTAACAATTTGTTAATTTATTTAAATCCTTCAAAATGACAAAACGAAGCTCAGGAAGGCAACTGGATGGCCTACCTCAAACACGCTAAGTGGCTAGATGTGGGATCCACCTACGTTGGTCAGAGTGATGCTGAGGGTGATGATTGTGATGTTGTCAAAGGTGGTGGGCTCCAAATGACAGCTTCTCCAATTCGCTCTAATCCTTTTTGATGAAAATGACTGCCCAGATTGGGCATTTTATACCCCACCCGCCATGAATGCATGCATTAAATGCAGGTACGACCGCGAGAAAAGGTTGGTGGATTCAAAGTCAGCGACGGAGGCGGGAATGTCGGGGCCCGACGGCTAGGGAGGCGTGACGTGACGGCCGCTTTAAGATTTGTCGTTGGTTTGGACGGCGATGGCAGGGAGCGATTCGGGGCTCGAAGCGCGGGATTCTGTCGGGGATCCGCCATTAGGGATGGCGGAACCGTCACGGAATTCTAGAAATAGAATTTCGGAAAGCCAGGCCCAAAGGAGCCCACGGTAGACAGTGGACGACACCACTTCGTAGATGACGAAGATGATGGCGGGACTTGGGGGCGGGTCGTCGCAGGAGGTTTGCCATCACAAACAACAAAACCAAGACGAAACCCTGGAGACTGATCTTCGGGGTCTAGGGTCCAAAAGGCGGAAGGCCGCAGGGAATTTCAACAAGTTTTTGCAAACGCTGAGAGGTGGATCAGACCTCAGGATCCGGAAGAATGCCCAGCGAGCGCCGCAGGAAATGGCAATCCAAGCAGGGAAATCCAGTTAGGGAATTCCGGACGCCCGGGCCTGGTAGGGCCCAGGGCCGTTTTAGGGCCAAATTGCCAGAGAGATTCTGTAAGGCTTCGGAATGTAGCAAAAACCAAAAGCAGAGGCATGATCAATTTATGATGGAACTTTGGAGCA
The DNA here is from genome assembly GCA_007258455.2 of Sequoia sempervirens. Taxonomy (NCBI): domain Eukaryota; kingdom Viridiplantae; phylum Streptophyta; class Pinopsida; order Cupressales; family Cupressaceae; genus Sequoia; species Sequoia sempervirens. The sequence continues at coordinate 85,806 of VDFB02196116.1, read as the reverse complement.
ACATCGATCATCCGAAACATCAAAAAAAGAGGGGCACACAAAATGAGGCGGTGCCCAAAACGACATGACAAGGCGAAAGAAAAGAGGGTCCTAGTTCCGAACGGGGCGTGTGTGCTAGGGGAAAAATAGAATCTAGGTGCCAAATTTTGACTATGACAAGTTGTAAGAGAATCATTTATCATTAGTCAGTTATGACAATTTCTCTTATAGTTATAAGTGTTGTCATATATGAAAGATCGTATGACACTACAAGGTGTGTAATAGCATATGTCATAGCTATTTTAGGTAAATTTGGGGCACCCAAGTATGGATGCATGTAAGGGGGGTAAGGAATCATTAGACAAGTGTCATAGGAGTCAACTATGAGTTGGAAAAATGTGCAACATGGATTTCAACGCCCACCTCTTTAGCTTGCTCCAGAAGCTACCTTGATGCTTGTATTCCTCTATATATTGATGTCTTGGAGTGGGTTTGTGTGATAGTTTTTCAAGTATTGAATTAATGTCAGTTTTTCTCTAGAAAAGAAAGATGTAGTCTCCATGTTAAGTCTGTGAGCCTGAAAGTGTACTGTAACCATATTGTTATAGATTAATATATTGGTTTAATCCTTTGGAGTGTGGGGATTTTACTCAAAAGGGTTTTCCCCATGTATAGCATGTTTTCTTCTCTTTTGGATATCTTTCTTATATTCTTCATGTTTCTTGTTCTTGAAATGTTAATTTACATGTGATTATGTTCTTGAAACTTTCTTAGCTCTAAAACTACATCAACTTTCCTCTAAGGGTTAATCCATGGGAAATTAAATTGTGTTTGCTTCCACTTTAAGGCATAATAGTATGTGCTTGTATCAGGTTGTTGAAATATGATTTGTGCAAAGAAGAATAAGATACTAAACGTGCATACCAGATCTTGGCAGGCTTTCTAAGTTTGTCATTCCCTTTCATTTTTTCCTAGATGTCTTGCTATCCCAACTGGTTTGTTAACATATTTATTTCCATATTCTCCTCATATTCAACCCACAAGTAGAGTTCATTGGATAAATTAGTGAGAGCTTCATTCTTAACACCTCTTGCTTGTATCTCATCTTACTGTCATAACTCTTCATGCTCATCAACTTCTAGCTACAAGTCTAATTTTTCCTCTTCCACCTCATGTGTAAGTTTACCAATAGAAAAAGACTTCTTATTCTTCCCAAAAGACCTTGATGAAAAGGGAACCTCTCCCTTTCAAATCTAAAACCAAAAAAACATAAAAAACTATACAAGAAGACAAAAAATTATCTTGAGAAAACAAAGTATGGACGAGAAATATGCAATATATATGAAACCTCATAAATGGATTGTTAGTTTGTTTTAGGACATAGAACAACCGATTTCTTACAAGTTTCACTCCTAGATATTTCAATCCAAATATGGAATGAGGGAAAAAGATTTGTAATAAGGTGTCCTAGGGTATGATTAAAGGTATTATAATGAGAGTTCACCCCCAAGCAAGGGATTGGAAAAATAAAAAATATATGGAAAACCTAACTTTATGACCTAGAAATGCATTCAGATCATAACAATAAACTAAGAAAGTGCAAAGGTGAACATAGAAACTAAAGAGGCTTGAATGACATTCTAAAATACTAGAAATGCTAACTTTTGATGCAAACTAAAACTCATACACCAGTAGGAGTGATTTACTACCATTTTAGGATTTTGGGCCAAAACCAAAATCTAGAACTACTGAATTAGGATTTACATACAAAGTCTAAAAATAGGTAAACTAGGACTCATATGCCACAAGTGGTGATTTAGTCCCAGTATCAGGGTTGCTCCAAAACTCTATATCCTCTAGCTCTTTCTTGTAGATTCCCTCCTATCTAATCTCTAGTTTTGAAACATTGAATTACAACCTTTAGGCGACTTTCCATGATCTTGCAAGTAAGGGGAAAACTTTGACAACATTGCAACCTTGAAAACTTTTCTCCAATCTTACTCTTCAATGGATCTCCAACCTAGATTTGTAAATTAAGCATCAAAGAAGGAAAAAAGTTATTTTCTTAGTGGATAAGGGTTTTCCTTGGTCAAACCTTGAAATGAAATCAAATCTAAAGAAGGAATGATGAATGAACAATATGTTATGTTGCAACACACCAAACCCTTGAACAAAAGGTTGCAAACTTGAATGTAATGGCTAGCATGAATGTGGATCTTAACTCTTTCTTGTACTATATGGATCTTGAGTTGAATGCTTCCTTGAATCATGAGATACCTACATCACAAATATTAGCTCAAAAATAAACATGATGCATGATGACTTTGACATGATGCTTGATTCTTGAATATAGCTCCAAAATGCTTGATAGTCAACTCTTGAATCCTCTTGAATGCTCTATAATGTTCTCACTTGATTTCTCATAAGATAACATAACTTTCTAGATGAATTGAAAGCTTGCTAGGACAAAATATGTGAAATATCCTTTTATTTATACTTGTTTATGCCAAATTTCCCAAAATTACAACACTACAAGCTGACATTAGATCTAGCAGAATAAAATCCTACCAAGAATTTGAATTCAAATTAGGTCTAAGCTAAGTGGGACTCATACTCCAGTTGAGGCGTATGAGTCCCAATAGGCTAAGCTTGGGACACATTTTTCAAGAAATGCTTAGTTTAATGCAAAATTTAGGTCTAGGCCCTAAAACTTAGGTGGGACCCATATGCCAAAGGTGGTGTAAGATTCCCATATCACTAAATGTAGGCCATACAATCTAAAATCACTAAATTATGGTTGTTCAATTGATATATGTCAACACAATCCTTGGAAAGATGCATTAATTAAGGCTTGTGTATGCAAAATAGGACCAAATAAGGCATAAAGAAACCCAATTTTAGCAAGGAGGGCCCAAACAAGTGTGAAAATGTAAAGGGATACATTTTTTTACACTATATTTAGCCCCCACTTTAGTGAGAGGAGGAACTTGCTTCAAACTCTCATGAAAGTAGACAAACTTGCATCAAGAGGGGTTCAATTGTACCAATGCCAGTAAAATAGGATGAAAATGATCAAGAAGGTTGTGCAATCCATGAAAAACCAACATAGGCACAAAAGAACACAGATGAAAATGATGTAAGGAGAAACAAAAAGGCACAAGTATACACTACCAAAGACATAAGGAAAAAGAGAAACAAAAAACAAAACTTAAAGGGGTGGATCCAGCCTCGACCATTTGTCTTGCACATTGTGGATCAGATCTAAGTTGTTTTTCCAAGAAAATTTACAAGTGGAACATGATGTCCACTATTCAAACCAAACACATGCTCACAAGGGTTAGTGGAACCTTAGGTTGTGGACTAGGTGAGCCCCCAACAAGACACATATGCACACAACTGGTATGCACTCACATAGACATGCAAGAGGCTATGGGAAAGTCATGCCTAAGTTTGGATCCCATATGCACAACCATACCAGAGCTATACCTCCTAATAACTTTGGTAAGGCACCACACAACAATGAACTTCGAGCTTCATGAGGCAAGAAAAGCTTCATATGCTTGACACTCATGAATAAACAGGATGGCACCATAGGAAAGCAAAGTGTGTTATGCAAGGTGGCCATATAATAGATATTGTAAATGCAAAAGTACTGTAAGGTATATTCAAAGAATTTTTTCTTAGTTCATGTAAGGTATTAACTTAGGGAACATTGTGCCTAATTTCTCCAAGAGAGGATTAATTGAAGAACAAAAGATTCACAACTTTGGTGATGCAGTGTGTCACATCAAGCCATTAAGAGGAATATAATATGCTAAGAGAGATCATGCTCTTAAAGGACATCACACCTAATGTCACCACAAATATATAAATGCATCACATGAAGTAAGAAGACTACACAATGAAACATGAGTTGTGCAACAGTGACTAGATCATACACAGATCACAAGTATAATAGTGACTGGATCATACATAGATCACAAGTATAATAGTGGTTCGATTGTACACAGATCACAAGTATAATAGTGATTAGCTCATATGTACATCACAAGTACCACAATTATTATCCCATTCGCATATCACAATTATATTAGTGATTGGCTCCAACATATATCACAAATTCACAGTGACAAGCTCCATCCTACATCACATAAAAACAATGACGAGCTCCATCATACATCACATAACATAATAACAATGTCTGACTAACACATCACAATGGCGAACACATGTCAATAATGCATCCCAGATAGAAAGAATATTGATGCATTGCACACTACACCGTGGGTCCTATCCTTCCACTGGTCTTTTGCACCATTGGACAAATGGAAGAGGATTCAGTGCATTCCATACTACATCGTGGGTTCGTCCTCAACCCCACAAGGCTAAATATATAGTTTGACAACTGGGAGAGGATTTGATGCATCCCATACTACACTGGGGGTTCGTCCACCATCCCCAAGGGTTTCCCTAAGTAGTGAACCTACCAAACCTGGTGGATTTTGACTTCAATCACTCTTGACATATACCACCTTGTGACCTTAGTGGTATTGTCCGCTATCTTCTTCTCAATCTCAGGTAACACATGGCATCGGTCACTTCTATGCATACTAGTGACAACTAGTGAACCCTCTCAGTATGTGGTTAGACTCGGATTACCGTTACCCGCACAAATGGGTCCCTACCCATGTAACCACTTCAGTTGTATCATAACCAGGGCAACCTACTACCTTCACCTTCGTGAACCAGGTAAATACTGACTAATCCCTAATAGTAGCCCAGACATCAATCATTGGCACAATCCAATAACTATCTATCACTACTCAAAAATCTCGAAGGTTCACTCTTGGGCAGGTCATACATAACATGAATCACAATCTTAATCAACAGATACACGGGTCTATACATAAACACATAGATATGGAGTTGAATTACACACACATACAAGATACGTGGAACCAACACGAGATGGACTTTACCCATTACATACATATAATCAAATACCCATGATAAAATAGTTAAATCCCTTACTTCATTTGGTTTAATAGAAACCTATTATGTATTACATATGAGTTATTAAATTCCCTTAACTTGATCATACCCATTCGGTACCCATTCATCCTCAAACCGAGCCTACTAAAGAGAGGTCAAACCAATCTAGAACAACCCTGACATCTGTGAGTTATTCCCCCTATACCCTCCCCCTACAAACTTGAAGTCATAGGGGCATCATTCACCCAAGGACTGCCTACATTCCCGTTTCCAAACAAGTCAAAGTTACATGTAGTTCTCCTCACAAGATTTCTCTTAAGGAACCTACACTTGAAATTCCAACACAAAAAAACCCTCATACAATTAATAAATAAGGGTAATATGATTTTCCACCCAAGAGGAGTTAACTAAGCCTTAACACTAATAATAATTTTCTTTCCATACACATCGAAGTTCTACTCATCTTAAGATTATCTTACTCAAAATATACAAGTAGACTAGGTTTTGTCAAGAATATTGTTAACTCAGATATAACTCTCCAAACATGGAGATCCAACCATAACTAGGTACAAGGTTATTAGGCAATCTTGACTCATTCTAAACTTGAGACATCGATAAAGAGTATACGTCTCTATAAGTAGCCAATATATCATTATATATGCATCAACTATGTTGAAAGCATAAACATGGCTCCAAGTGGGGTTTCCCACCCACAATATGGTTTTATAAATCAAGTATCATAATCGTGTAAAACATCCTTCTAGACCTCAACATACATACAACAATAATTACATACTTGATCTACCCAAGATCAATGTTCAAATTATACTAGAGACAAATGGGCCACACTATACCATGTATTTCATTATGACTATAAATGAGTTTACTTAAATAATTCATCAGAATGTTAAGATGACACGTTGCTAAGAACAAAGTTCTCAAATAGCCTTCACATATAGTGGTCCCTACTATCATACATCTATATATTTAGCTAAGTATTAAAATATCACCCATCATGAATATTAAACATATCCTGGACCATATTGCCTTATAAAGGCAAATCCTCCAAATCAAATCTATACACCATAGCTATGTAATGCATTATAGCCACTATAAAATAAGTTCAATATTGAAGTTTTGATACACATATTGCCACCACAATAGAATTTCCTAAATGGTCCATAATCACATGCATCTTGATATCTTCTCAATATGACTTTAAAACTTTTATTTTTAATAGACTTGTATAGAAATAACCACCATTGCACTCTTTTCAACTTTATAATCATTATATGTTTCTAGAGTATTCCCTTGCAAATTCATCTCATATTCGAGATTTAGGATCTATTCTATGAAAGTTTTAAGTTGATTTATGACACTTTAGAGATATAAGTTTAATGAAACATTTAGTCACACTCAAGTGGATTATGAAACAACCCAACTTTATAACTTATCATTAATGTCCACCCATTTATCCGTTTGTTCAATATATTAAGTCTAAATGCATGTAGGTATATGTGAATCGAAAGTATGTGTAAAGATGCACAATCATGCTTAAAGGTTACATGTGTGCTTGTGTAATGTGAACCGTAACATATATAAACTATTGATTCCAATGAAACTTGGAACAATTACCCATGTCTTTTGTAAGTTAGTTTACTCAACTTACCTATTCATGGTCAAAATATTACCTATATTTTTGCAATAAAAGTAGACCGTCTCCCTTGAGTACATTGCCTTAGGGCAATCTTGGTCAATACCCCCTTTTTCTTCCATCGTTTTGTTGTCCAATTTGTTAGGGATGGTTTCAATAAAATTCAAGACATACACATATATATTTGATCAATATGAGTTAAGCACTTGCACTTAAAATAAATGACTTAGGTTTGTTGTTTATCTCCTTTGGGACACAGAGAGAAAATGCAAAAGCTAAAAACATAGACATTATTGACCATCAAGTATATAATCGTTTTATTCCAATCAAAAGACAGAGTCAATTGAAAGAAATTACTAGTGATCATCAGATTAGACTGATTATCAGATTAGAACCTAACTAACATTTTGAACCTTAAATCACTCTTATAAACCAAATTTGAAGGCAAAACCATGATGATTATTAGATTAGACCCTAACTAACATTTTGAACCTTAAATCACTCTTATAAACCAAATTTGAAGGTGAAACCATGAGCACGAAAATTGGCAAACAACAAATGAAAATATCGATGTAATGATACCCTTTAAAACCATGCATCTCCTACCTAGCCCGAGCATGTAGTTACAGATATCTTTATGAAAGTAAATAAGCTTCGGTTTAAGTTTATTATTATTATTATTATTATTATTATATTTGTTCTTACCAATTAAAGGTTAATACTTAGCAGCCAAACCTGTGTGAAGCTCCCAGACGAAGATACTCAACTCCTGCCCGCCTCTATCCTCTAAATCGCAGGTGTGGACTTCCAAATACTACTCTTGCTCACGTTCCTCTGCTTCTATTCCTGGGTCTCTGCCTCTCCCCTTTCAGATACCATTTTGGAAAATACACTCGATTGTTTATGGACTGCAGCCTCAGAATTGCAAACGCCACTAGAGATGCAAACGTTGCTAGAAGATTTATCACTGCCGACACCTTAATGTCTCCCAATGTCGCCACGAATGCAGCTCTTTTCTTCCCAACCAAAACCCATCCTCCTGCATTTCGTCTTCTCTTCTCCTCTTTCGCAGCCTCCTATATTCAGGTTTTATGCTCTTACTCCCCAAAATAGAGCATATAAGCTAAAGATTTGAGAAGGGCTATGAATCTCCTCTCTGCACACCATCCTTCATCCATAACTATGGATTTCTCGTCTCTCACCCCAGACGCCTCTACAATTCACTTCCCTTTTATTCTCGTGGGATTCCTCCTTCCAAACCAAAGCTTCCATATTTCACCTCCCTCCCTTGCTTGATACTTCACTGTCGACCTCAGTTGCTCACCTCATAAGGAAGAACGTCCCTCTCAGCTGCCTGCGAATGTGACTTTATGGAGGTTTCCAGTCCCTCTTTTTCTACACGTCATATCTTTTTTCCCAATATTGTGGTCTTCGAGCATTCAAAAGAATGGGCATCCATACCTTCACTTGACATTGGAGAAAAAATGACAGGGCTGCTATGCCTTATTAAATGCACCATCTCCCATCCTCTTTCCTGTTTAACAACTGCACAAAAAGGCCATGTCGTAAACCATGCCTCATTAATTGAGCATCGACTGTGTTCTCTTACTTTTTTCTTTTATTATTTGTTTACTCTCCAATATCCACTGTGGCAACTGACGGGGATGTGACACTTTCTTTCTCTTACAAATATCTTGATTTTCTTCATAGGACAGTCACCTTGAAGGTTTGACTGTAACTTCAATCAATGGCCCATGTCCTCTCAAAAACATGACTATCTTCTATGTTTACTGTCACTTTACCTTTGCTCTTAAATAACTGTCCTCAGATAGATGACTGACCCTTTGGTTTTAATGAGCTGCCAGCTAGGGTTAAAGACGGTGACTGCCTCATCCTTGGTGTCTAATCATTAGGAGTTTTAGAGTTATACACAATCTCTATAATGCAATTGTTGTTTACCGTGGACTGTCTCTTCATGACCCTAACTGCACCTTTAATTATCCCAAACACTGCCATTTAGGACACTGTCCATTATTAACTACAGTGACTGCTATGTGTGAGGTAGTGTCCTTTTCTAACCTGACATCCGCCTTCTAGGTTATCTATGCAACTTCATTATGTCATTGCCACAAAAACATTGAAAATCCTCCATTGGTTTCACTTGCACCTGACTGTATTCTCTAAAGACTCTGTTCTCTCCCTTTTGTATAACCTTTTACCACTGTGATCTATAAGAAAATGCATAAGAAGGTTAATATGACTGTCACACCTCATTGGGACTGTCATAATGACAATAAAGGACTGACATATACTCCTTAAGGGCAGTGTATAAAGGTTATTCTCTGTCAATTTCATTGCTCAAGGTGACTGTACATTTGAATGTCTTTGTGCTTTGACAACTCTCCTAGATGCCTCTATCATCTCCCTTCTTTATCAAACCCTTAACCATCACCCATAGCTTGATCTTCTTCATTGTGGCAGTGCAATACAACAAGAGGTAGTGCACATGTTGCTGATTGTAACAAAACCATGTTATAACAGAGCCTTATCTTCCAATCAACAACCTCATGACTGTCATATGAAAACCTCTTCCATGATTCATGATTGTTTGCTCACCTTTTATTCAGCATGCTGCTCCCTGCACTGTCCCTTAACTTCACTCTAGTAGAGTTCATATACCCTGCCCACTGTTAACGCAGTCACTGTCATTTGTAGGTTATCCTTTGCAGGGTTCTTCATACTAGGTCTTAATAATGATCATCTTATCAAATGAAGATCTGTCCTTTTATTGGCTGTGTACATATCACTGCCCTGTTTGATTAGACTTCAAGACCTCTGTATCCCTGTCATAGTAGATTTGCAAACCTAATGCTTCCAAAAATGCCTTTCCATGTCCCTCAACACTTGTTAATGCATGCTCAAACACCATGCGAATGATTTTATTTTGCTTTATCTGCATGACTGGTAGGTTTTCACATGACTGTTCTATTCTCATATCCATGCCTTAAGAAATATATGACACATTCCTTAGATAAAAACATAACTACAATATTGGGTAGAATACACAGGACTAGGAACTCTCCATACACTTGCAACTACAGCACCGAAGAAAACCATCATGTTTCATGTGCAGGGCAATAGTGCTGCCTCCAAAAGGTGTAGGTTATGTACTCAATCCAGCCAGTTCTATTTGTAGGGATAAGTTTGCAACAGACATGACATTTGGATGGTGGAGCTCCTTGTAACAAGCCTCATAGATTATGTTTTGACATGGAAAACTCATGTTCAGATATGGCCTGATGACATGCATGACAATGGAAACATACTTATAAGCCTAACCCAAGACAAAAACCCTTATATTGCAGAGTTAGTGATAATGACAGCGAATAGGAGGAATAAAATGATCTTGTAGAGCCATATACAAGAAGTTTCATGAGACAAGAAGGGTAAATGATGACAGTTTATTATATGGACAGAGCTTTAAAGGTATCCAACCATTGGCTGTGAGAGGGTTTCAAAGACAACAAACCTGCATCCATTATCAACCCCACATGGTCTTAAAAAGCCCTTACAAATTTTCCACTCATCCTTCTTCAATCTTCTGCAACACCTTCAAAACAAAGGCACTGTCTTTTTGCCTTTATGGACTGTATTCCAATAAGAGCTCTAAGTAATAGACTTTCATGTTGATGAAGAATCATTTCCTACATACGACTCACAACTGCAATTCCATCCATGTCTGGCATATATACATAATAACATATATATATATATCATGTAATGGCATTGTACTTCAAGGAAAAATATCCTCAAGCAATGATACATTCTGCATATATCGCTCAAATGCTTCATCTTCAGCTTCAATCTTAGAATCAAAGTGTTCTTTCAATTTTGCAAACCTCTAGCTGTTTATTGCTGCAATCCTTTCTCCAGTGTAAATGCTCAAATGCTTCTTTGCATATGGAGCGAACCATGTCTAACCATTCTCTCGAAGAACTCACATGCATTGTGCTCACAACATAAAACAAATTTATGACTGTTATAAATGCTCATTACTGTTTTCATTACGTGACTAATGATGTGCAGAAGGCTTTTCAACAACAAAATGCATTCAGTATGATGATCATGATTGAATAAGGCTTTAATAGAGCGACAGAACTGGCTTTATTTCAAAGGTGAGTTCCACGTATACCTTTGCATGTTCTTGCATGAGACTGTAATCCTATTCGCCTGGGCTTCTTCAATAACTTCCATGAGTTTGAAGGCTTCCACGCTGTTTGTTGAGTTTCCCTAACCGCCACTGTAGCTTGTTGAAACTGTGAAAGAAAGCTAACCCACTAAAACCCTAAGACAAGATGACTTGGTCAAAACTCAAACTTTCAACGTGAGACTACCCTTCATATGCTCGTGAATTTTGAAAGCAATAACTTGAGAAAATAATATCCCTCGTCAATGTCAAGTAACTAGCAAACTAAGACTTCTTTTTGCATATGAATAAATGATATCCCTCAATGATAAACAAAACATCCTAGTAACTTTGTTTTTCCAAAACTTAAACCATTGTAAATTCCTGAAACAAGGCGACAAACTTTTCAGGTAGCATAATCAACTTGTCTAAAGGCTATTTTAACCAAGGGTAAAATAGGCCAACAGTAATACTTCATTAACGTAATATACTTAGTTTAATTAATCTTTGAGAAATAAATTTTTCTAAATTGTTGAATACATGTAATAATTCTTCTTCAGCCTACACAAAACATATAGAGCTAAGAGTAAATTCAATTATGTTTGCACATGAATTTCTTAACAATAGAATACATGCTCCCAACATGTTATTCAAAGAGGGAGAGAAAGAAGGAATGCATGCATACCCATAAAATTCACCAACCTGATCATGGAGGCACCACACGTATGCAAGTTCATAAAAATTTATTACCAATAATGAACACCCTTTAGAGTGATAATAGTGATGCGCAAGGCTAGGCCTTACACTGAACCATTCGTATACCTATTGCAAATGAAGCTTAGATGAGCTATGTATGTATCTTTGTATTCAATCCATGGAAATTGTGAAATTTGTTATGTTATATTGAGAATGAAATCAATACTTTGGAAAGATTGTAGCATTTCAATGGAATGAAAAAAGAAAGTCGGAATATCGTTATGTCAAATGTGCACATTATCTTATTGTTGAAAAGAAAAAAATTTATTGCAATGAGTCTGAAACATAGTTTATTTACTTGAGCTTAAAACTTAGAGAATTTGATATCGTAGAACAATTTGCATGTTACAATCCCACATTAGCTATGAATGGACTAAGACTAGGAAATAAACTGGTGAGAATACACATATTATCAGGTTTACTGCAGACAAGCACAATAACATCTTGCAGTAAAAAAGAATTTTCTCTGACTGGAGGGCTTTTATTAAAGATATGAGAACATTTAGCATGGAAAAAAACGCAGCTACAACGCTTGTCATTAAAAATGAACTAAATGCAGCTGAGTTTTTCTTTGTTCCTCGCTCTTCGGCACTGGTGATTGTGGTGAAGATAGCCATCACTGACACAACTACCAACATACAAGTAACATGCTGCAACTGAGTAAATTCTCTATGGATGTGTAAAACCTGCTCAGCTGGTTCTCCCCTCCCCTCCATCTCACGATCTGTATGAACATCAAAATGTTTTGAATTAGAGATTAAACAACAATATAGATAGGAAATTTTATGACTGAAATCAAACTAAATTACTAAGTGTTTTGCTGATGTGGAAAATATTAGGCTATAGGAGAATGATCATTCATCTTCCAGAATGAAAGGGCAGTGAACAATAAAAGGAAATTCTTTTCAAGATGGAATTAGTTCATTTTCATGTGTTCCAGACATAATAAAGAAGCCTCTATTGACTCAAAGTTGAATGCCTCTATTCAAAAAAGGAAAAATACTGGGGAATCAAAAAATAGTTTTGCAGAAGTAACAAGGAATGGTCTACACACAAGAAGCAGCAGACAACTTTGATAATGAACATGTGGCAACAAGTCTGTTTGTCAGTCTCAGATCATACTACCAGTAATGATCCAAGTAACATAATGCTATGATTCAAAGTTCAAACAATGGCAGAAATGTTTTCTCATGAAAAGTTGTTGTATGATCAACCATAGCTTCTGTTGGTGTATTTTTAGCATTGTTGATATGCTAGCATATCTACTTTGTGTGACAAACACATCAAGCTTTTTGGCTAGAGTTCTGAGATCAAAAGATCTCCAAGTTTTGATTCCTGCTCTTTAGATAGTAGACATTCTTATTCAAAGCTTCCTAATAGTCTTTTTCCAAGATATTTGTCAAAGAAGGTGTTATTGAATACCCTTATATGAGTTGATATGCCTGGCTCGGTTCCCTTGATGTGGGTGGAAAGCTTGCAAGTTGTCTACCAAAGACACAAGCAGTGATATCATCAGGGTCATGAAGATTATTAACAAAAGCTTCTAATATTTTAGTTACCATGATAGTTAAGGATGGTTAAGTTTTTAAGTCTCTTAAATGGGCATGACAGCAATGGAGGACAGTCATGCATATTTTTCAATACTTCAGGACCTCAAAAGTCTTATGAGTGGTCTGGTGATTAAGAGGAACTAAGAACACAGACATGATAGTTATTATCAGGTCAACAAGTGTGACAGTGGATCTTTCATTTAAGTGACATCTCAGACATCAACAGGGCAGTGGCAAGGTCTGTGAGAGAGAATAGGGTGACAGTCACATTCCCTCAAACCCTAGTGAAGAAAGGTTTGTAAATGATGAAAGAGCCTTATCTAGACAGTGATAGAATTTTAAGTTCATTACTTGGCATGAAAAATGGTAATAGCGATATCTATGGATTGCATATGCTCAATGAGATAATGGAATTTATGCTCAATATAGTCTGAACGACTGAGGTTTGAGAATTAAGTGACAGTGAGGAAGACAAAGCACAGTGATGCTAAAAGGGTAAAAGATATAGTCTAACAAATGCCTCTGGATCTTTCCAGTTATATGAATAGGGAACCCTAATACCTGTAGATAGTGATGTTAAATCTTAAACTTCATCAAGACATGCTTGTATGAGATGACAGTTGAAAGATGGACTATGGAGAGGCGGATTATAGTTAAAGGTTAGAGTCTTTGTGTTACCTATATGTTCTTAACGATACTGTTCTTGCCTTGGGGCTGGTTTCATAGTATTTGTTTCCTCAAATAACGCAACAAGAGGTGATACAAGCAAGATTCAACCTGGCTTCTCACTATGGTGTCTTCAATCTATGTTCTATGTTGAGAGTTTTGTTTGCAAGCCAACGAAAGGTCATGGTAAGAAAATGGCAGTTCTTTCAACCTATGCATGTTATTACTTATGATGGCATAGATGACAATAAGAAAAGATTGTATGATATTCAAGTCAAGACAAGTTGAGGAGAGGTAGGGTTCATACAAGTCATGATAACCAAAGGCAGAATTTGAAAAATGCAGGGGCAGCAAGTGCACGGGCAGCATCATTCAACTTTCATAAGGATCCATCCAAAGACCCAAGAGGACAATCATGTACAGGGACAGTGATTTATAATTTATGTTATAAAGATCTCTGATTAGTGATCAACATTCCTTATGATTGTGAGAACTGTTCATCCTCAATAAGTCTTATGACAATCATTAATGGAGTGTATACTCAAATCAGCCATAACAAGTGTATGACATTCTTATGGATTATGGTCAGTATTTCATTTATAAAGGACTGTAAATGTGACCTTAAAACTGTGACTAAAAACTTGAACTAAAAGGTGGCTATCAATCAGTTGTATTCCATAACCTAAACAGACAGACTTAATATATGGAAATATATAAAACCATCATAAAATACATGTAAAGGATAACTTAAAGTACTAACGGTTCTTGTAGATGGGGCATATATTTTTTTATTTTAGAAAGGGGGTTGGTTTCATAATATTTGTTTCCTCAAATAACGCAACAAGAGGTGATACAAGCAAGATTCAACTTGGCTCCTCACTATAGTGTATTCAATCTTTTTTTAATGTTGAGAGTTTTGTTTGCAAGCCAACAAAAGGTCATGGTAAGAAAGTGGCAGTTCTTTCAACCTATGTATGTTATTACTTATGATGGCATAGATGACAATTAAAAAGGATTGTATGATATTCAAGTCGAGACAAGTTGAGGAGAGGTAGGGTTCATGCAAGTCATGATAACCAAAGGCAGAATTTGAAAAATGCAGGGGCAACAAGTGCATGGGCAGCATCATTCAACTTTCATAAGGATCTATCAAAACACATAAGAGGACAGTCATGTATAGGGACAGTGATTTATAATTTACGTTATAAAGATCTCTGATCAATGATCAATATTCCTCATGACCGTGAGGACTGTTCATCCTCAATAAGTCTTACGAAAGACATTAAGGGAGTGTATCCTCAAATCAGCCATAACAAGTGTATGACAGTCTCGTGGATTGTGGCCAGTCTTTCATTCATAGAGGACTGTAAATGTGACCTTAAATCTATGACTAAAAACTTGAACTAAAAGGTGGCTATCAATTAGCTGTATTCCATAACCTAAACAGATAGACTTAATATATGGAAATATATAAAACCATCATAAAATACATGTAAAGGATAACTTAAAGTACTTACGCTTCTTGTAGATGGGGCATATATTTTTGATTTTAGAGATGGGGCTGGTTTCATAACATTTGTTTCCTCAAATAACGCAACAAGAGGTGATACAAGCAAGATTCAACCTGGCTCCTCACTATGGTGTCTTCAATCTTTTTTCTATGTTGAGAGTTTTGTTTGCAAGCCAACAAAAGGTCATGGTAAGAAAGTGGCAGTTCTTTCAACCTATGTAATTACTTATGATGGCATAGATGACAATAAGAAAAGATTGTATGATATTCAAATCAAGGCAAGTTGAGGAAAGGTAAGGTTCATTCAAGTCATGATAACCAAAGGCAGAATTTGAAAAATGGAGGTGCAGCAAGTGCACGGGCAGCATCATTCAACTTTCATAAGGATCTATCAAAAGACACAAGAGGACAGTCATGTACAGGGACAATGATTTATGATTTATGTTATAAAGATCCCTGATCAGTGATCAATATTCCTTATGACTGTGAGGACTGTTCATCCTCAATAAGTCTTATGGCAGTCATTAATGGAGTGTATCCTCAAATCAGCCATAACAAGTGTATGACAGTCTTATGGATTGTGGTCAATCTTTCATTCATAAAGGACTGTAAATGTGACCTTAAAACTGTGACTAAAAACTTGAACTAAAAGGTTGCTATCAATCAGCTGTATTCCATAACCTAAACAGATAGACTTAATATATGGAAATATATAAAACCATCATAAAATACATGTAAGGGATAACCTAAACAGATAAACTTAATATATGGAAATATATAAAACCATCATAAAATAAATGTAAAGGATAACTTAAAGTACTAACGGTTCTTGCAGACAGGGCATATATTTTTTATTTTAGAGATTAAGAGTATCCCTCTCAATATTCAAAAGCCTCCAAATGCTCTACAAAGAAGGCGGAATTTAAAGCTAAACTTACGTCTGAAATCAAATTAATGACTGTAATGTCACCTGAAGAAATTTGCAGCTCAAATCCGTTAAAAATATTGAAAAGATTAAGAAATTTGAGCTAATATTTAAGACTAAGAGTATCCCTTTACTATTTAAAAGCCTGCAAATGCTCTGCAAAGAAGGCAAAATTTAAACGCTAAACTTCTGTTTGAAATCAAAAGGCAAAATTAAAATGCTAAACGTTCTGTTTGAAATCAAATTTAATTACAAGTAATTCACACTTCGCATATTTTTTTGAGTTTAGAGAGGGAAGACTAGAATGGCTGTAACATCACCTCAAAAGATTCAAGACTCGTCAATTTTAAGTGTATCCCTCTTAATATTCAAAAGCCTCCAAATGCTCTGCAAAGAAGGCAGAATTTATTCAAAAGCCTCCAAATGCTTTGCGACAAAGGCGGAATTTAAACGCTCACTGGAGAACAGAAATATAATTCGACAGCTTATAAAAGATTGAAGGAATCAACAGTTTTGGCGGTCACTATTGACAAAAGCTGGACTGTGAATTTTCTCATTGCTTCAAATTGAAGAAAGGTAAAATTCCCTCTTCTCCGAAATTATCACATACTGTAATAAAATAATATTATTTCATATTATAATATTAATATACTTTTATATTATATTTTAGGAGTTCCATTTTAAAAAAGGGAGTTTCATAGGGCTTTGCTTTTATTAGGTAAGATAAAAAAAATTAAGAGTGACTTTATTTAGATATACTATATAATAAGATAGATAAGCTACTAGCTATGTTGTAGCTGTATAAATGTTGTGCAATGTGTTTTGAAAGGGGAATTTAAAAAGTAAATTCAATATGAAAGTCTAGTTAATTACCATTCACGAATTTTAAAAGGAGACAATGGGTTGTTCCACACATGTTGGTTATGTTTGATAAATTACTCAATGTGTTATTACATACACTTTTCTATAAGAATACTAAAAAGATGAATCATGGGATTTTTTTATTTTTTTTAATCTTTTAACTTTGAGATTCCTTCTTATATGCTCTTGAAATCTAAATATAAACTTGTGTTTAAGAGTTCAAATACAAAAAAAATATTATTAAATGTAAACTCTTATTGAGAAATTGGTATTCATACCATTATTCTATATCAATTTGTGGCTAATTCAAAAATACTAAATTAGTTTTTTGATTTGCGATTTCTATAAGATTCATATCTTACCATTGGCTTTTTAAGGTGAACTCTTTTACTTTTATTATCATGGTCTTTGGCTAATTTTGTTAGCTACTACTCTTTTGGGGGTTGCACAAGCTTGTAGTGTTTGTAGCACAAAGTTTTCCTTTCTACACAAGTTATCCCAAAGGTTGTGTAAGATGTAGCTAGTGGTCAAATGAGCCAAGAGTATGGTTGCACAAGTGTCACTATTTGCTAGATAAGCTATCCATTTGGCTTTGTAAGTAGTTGGGTCACATCATCATCTTACCTTATTGTTGTGCAAGAGGATTATTGAGATATTTAGGTGTGTGCATGTGATTTTATATGCTTTTTATTATTGTAGAATCTCATGTGTTGTTATTTCTACACAAGGTGTTGCCTTGCAACACAAATTGATATTGTTGTATAAGGCACTGGTTCCTACACAAGTTAACTTGGATGTGTAATACTTTTTAGGGAAAAATTAATTTTGTGTAATTTGGTGGTGTTTTTATACAAGCATTGATGTGCAAGTTGTTATTGTTGTGTACATTGCTATGAATATGTATTTTTGTTATTGGGTAATTTTCTTTTGTTGTTACTTTCTAGCTAATATACATAGTGTTTACTATATCAATTTTTCTATATGACTTTATGATTTAAATAAATATTTGTAAAAATCCTAAGTATTCCACTTGTGGTATAGGAGCACACGGGTGAATGAGCAATCAACAACAACAACAAAAAAAATGTTGAATTGTTTTCCACAGTTTTGGTTTTGGTTTATTTTGGTTTTCTCTTTGGTCAGTGCCTAAACCTCTTAAATTCCTCAATTTCACTATGACACTCTAGCAAGGTGATGGTGAAGCATAGATCGGGTACACAAATTGTTTGAATGAGGTCTTGGCTCTACTGCGAGGATTGTAGGATATGTGCAAAATGGATTTTTCAAAGCTTTCAAACAAATAACTTGGCAGATGTAATGGAAAATTCTACAACCTTTGTATGGAAGATTTAAAACAGAGATTTTGTTAGATGAAGCTGTAATTGCCTTGGCTGACATATACACAAATGTGGAACCACAAGTCAACAAATGAACTAAACGACAAAGTGCCTCAAGGGAACATTGTCTCATACCATTGACTTGGCATTAAAATACAAAATTTAAATAGGGGAGATCAATTCCTCAATTATGCCTTTTTAACTTCTATGAAGAGGGATTGATGGGAGAAAGGAAGGTTGTGGTTCTTCGGGAGAGATTGGTAGACCTATGAGGTTGGCCAAAATGAAGATAGAGAGACACAAAACAGGAAAAAATGTGTAGATTCAAAGAAGAATGTGCAACAACAAAGGGTGAACATCTATAAGTGAAAGGGAAGGTCAATAGACTTTTGGGTGGGAAGGCCAAGAGGTAGGGAAGATCAACCATGTGAAGGAAAACAAAAAAAAAACTCAATGTGCAATAGTGGGGGAGGAGGAATGTGCAACGATGGAGAATAAGGTTGCACATAAGTGAAAATAGAAGGTGTAGCTGAAAGGGAAATCACAGTAGAGAGGAAGGAGGTTGATAGACTTGAGAGGTCATTCTAGTGAAGAACATAGCACCATTGAATAGAATGGTGGGTGCACAACCATGAAGGACATGTGCATTGGAGAATAAAGAATTGGCCAAATAAGAAAAAATGGGAAGGGGGCATCGAAGAGAAAGCCATATGCAGAACATTGTCGAATGGAGAATATAGAGGAAAATGCAGAGTAAGAGTTGAACAAATAGAAGAGGAAAATTTAGTCCAAGTGACCAACAAAAGCTTATTGCATTGCAATTGTGGTTGCATACTGAATGTGTAATTTGTTTCAACATTTTTGTGTTATTTGAATTTTAATTTTAAAGCATGTGTAAATACCCTTGCCTTTCTCTTTGGTTGAGCTTGAATTAAGAAGTAAGCAATGTCTTCTTGCATCAATTGGTATTAGAGCAGGGGATCTTGAGCATGGAGAGGATCCACTAGGACTTGTGGGAAGTGAGTAACAATTGTTGAGAGATCAAGAGGATTGTTGTGGGTGTGTGTGGAGTCTGGAACAATTGAGTTGAGAAGGACAAGTTGTTTATTGAAAGAGATGCCACCACGAAGAGGAAGACCCAAATTAGAAGTAGTGTTGGAAAAATTTCAAGGCATGATAAGAGATGATATCAAAAATGATATTAGAAACATGGTGAGATTAGCTACTGGTAACACGTGAGATCCTGTGAGTAAAGAAGAAGATGAGAGTGGAATGGAAGAACAAGGAAGAGAAGAAGAATGGCTAGAGGATGACAGACAAGAAATATTTTTGAGAGCTCTTTCAAGAATAACAAAAAGCAATAAAATGGATGTGCCAATTTTTTTTGAAACATTACATTTGAAAGAGTTAATTAATTGGATTGGAGAGTTGAAGGAATGCTTTGAAATGGGGCAAATTAAAGACCTGTAGTGGGTAAAGATAACCCAAACAAAATTGAAAGGGCATGATGCATTATGGTGGAAAGGGTTGCAGAGAGAGAAGAAAATGGATAAAGATCCTTAGATAACAAGGTGGAACTAGATGATGATGAGATTGAAGAACAAAATCATACTTGGAGATTATGAGATGGAGTTATTCAAGAAGTTGCAAAATTTGAAGAAAAAAGTTATGAGTATCAAAGATTATACAGAGGAGTTTTACAAGCTGGTCATTTGATCTGGAAGGCATGAAATTGATAGGGAAAAGGTAGCTAGGTATGTGAATGGCTTACAATTTAACATCCAGGATGAAATGAGTATGCTAAAATTTACTATGGTGGAGGAAGCATACCAATATGCATTAAAGGTTGAGGAGAAGTTAATGAGGAAGCAATTAAACACTTCCAAAAGTTGAGGAATATTTGCAACTGAAAAGTGACAAGTGGACAGCAGCAAAGGAAAGTAGATTGAGGAAGAATTAAAGCCCAAATGGGCTAAAGAGGTGGGCTAGAACACCACAAAAAAGGAGGTATCAGCAAGATGATGAGGTAGCAGCAGTAGAGGGTTTCAAGGTAGATATTACCAATGTGGAGAATTTGGTCATCGTACCTATGAGTGTCCTCAAATATAGGAAGGCAACAAGAAGAGTGTAGCAAAAAACCATTTGGCACAAAAAGATGAGCAAGGTGATGCATCCTCGAAAGGTGATGACCCTGAAGAAGGTGAATCTATCATGATGAGGAGAGTGCTAGTGAATCCAAAGCTGGTTGAAGATTATGAACCATCCCAAAGACAGAGTCTTTTTCAAACTGTGTGCAAGGATGGAGGTAGGTGTTACAAATTCATAGTAGGTAGTGGTAGTATGGATAACCTAGTTTCAGATGAGATGGTAGAAAAGATAGATTTGAAAAGGTGTAAGCATCCTTGTCCATACAAAGTTTCTTGGTTACAAAAGGAACAAAAAATGACTGTGATTGAGTAGTTGTAATGCCCAAAATTTTATACCAAAATTTCAATTAAGGACAAAAACACAAATTTCAAATTTCGTTCACATATGCTTCCAAAACTCTCAAAGTTTGCTACTATAGACACGTAAAATGTACTGATTGACATTGTGCACTTGATCTTGACTACTAACATCATTTCATCCTGAATCATCCTTCGATCTAACCATTTAATCAAATTCCCCTATCTAATTAAATTCATCAATATTCCTCTCTTAATTAAAAAAAGCAGTTATCTAATTAAGTCACCTCTTCTCGATAATTAAATTAATCATCTGATCTAATTATCCCTATTTAATTAAATAATCAATTTTATTTGATTAAATCTCTAAAGTCTATCTATTAAATTAAATAAATTAAAACCTTATTTAATTTAAGTCTAACATCATCTCTTTTAACTAAATAAATCAAAATATTTATTTAATTAATCTCTTATCACATTCTTCTCATTATGTGATTTAAATAAATCCATAAATCTAAGTCAGCAAAGTCACATCACCTAATCTCCTATTAAATTAATTAACCCTTGATTAATTTAATTCTAATTAATGTCTCATCCTCTATCTTTTCCCACTTGCACATGAAAATAGATTTAATTGATTTATTAAATCCTCTATTTTCCTCAACAAGGCATCTTTTGGAATATTCCTCCAAGTTTGAATTCAAATTCCAAGATGACATGTACATCCAATAAGGCATTTACTCTATCTTACATGTCCTTTGTTTTGAGCCAAGTGGCATTTATTGCATTTTCTCTTCTCTCTTACATGTCATTTCAACAAACTTGAAGTTCAAAAATATGAATTTATTGACACAATCCTCAAAACTTGCACATCCTCCATCCACTCATAGGTTGACAAGTGGCATCTTGCCATTGGATGAATGTTAGTCCCACATTGCTCAAATTTGGACATTCATCCATCTTGGCATTCTATAAATAAAGAGTTTATATCCTCAGTTGATCATCCACAAATTATGCAAAGTTACCATGCTCAAATATCTATCAAATTTCATCCATCACTCTTGAATCTTAGCTAGAATATGCAGGTTTTTAGCTTGGAGCACTCTTCAACATCAACAAAGTGGATCAAATCTCTTCATCATATCAATCTTTCATCATAGGAATTGGGAAAGGGCCAATTTTCACATCAAATTAGCACCAATTCCCCCATGGGATCATAAGTTTACTAGTTCAATTAGGATTCAATCTTTAGTTTATTATCTTCATTGTGTTCTTCATTATTTATTTTCCTAATTTGAGTTTTGTGAATGGATTTCATGGGGAATCCTTGTTCTTTCTTGTAATTGATTATCTATTGTATTTATTCTCTTTGTTTTGCAGGTATTAGGATTGGGGTTCACACATTTGGTGCTAGAAGGAGGGAAAAATCTCATTTTTTTATCACTTTTCTCACAAAATTTTGCGTTTTTGTTTGTGCACAAGAAAATTCCAACATTGGGAGCTCGACATTGCTATTTTAGCACCGTTGACTCTCCAGCATCGCCATATAGCACCGCTGGAAAATCAAACTCCGATGCTTTAGCCATCCCGCCTAATTTTTTTGAATTTAAATTTTAAATAGTGACATTGAGCAAAAGTACGATGCAATTGAGCTCACTAGTCTAGGCACAGAGCATTACTAACTGGTAAGCGGCATTGTACAACACCACTGAGAAATCAAGCTACAACGTAGTCACAGGTTGAGTCGCTGTCAAGGAGTAAAAAGTTGGAATTTTTATTTTACCACGTGCTTTTTTGATAAATGATAATTTTATCTTCTATTTTTTGCCTTTTAACCTCTGTGTTTTGCAGAATCTATCTAGTTGTCATTCTTGTAGGTTGGATCAATTGAAAACAAAAGAGGGAGAAGTATGATGATAGTATCTCACAAAATCAAAGTGTTTTTAAACACTTTAGTGTTTGTTTAAAACTTTTAAGGAATTGTCATCTTTTTTTCCTTAGGACACTAATTTCATTTGGGTTTTGAAAAGAATCTTTTCAATTTTTGCAAAGGGTTTAAAATGAACATTAGGAATACAACTTACTAGAGTTTGTTTTTTGGTTAACAATTGAACAAAACAACTCTCATTTGTCTGTTGGTGCTTTAAAAAGGATTCAATATTGCTTTGTGGGATCTAAAATGAACATGTACGATTTTTTTTTGTGAGGGCTTACCTAAACTAACTTCATTAGAAAAGGATGTATGCGCTTCCCTTGCACTTTATAGCAATCTTGACAATCAAAAGGTCTTTTTTGTGATTTTAGGTTAAGATAAAGCAATCGCCTCCACACTTGCTTAAATAAATGGTCTAGATTATATCAAGATATGGGTTCCTAAACTAGGTTGGCCTCATAAAATTCTAAATTCCCATTCAAAATTCAAAATACAAACATTTAAAGCTATTTTAAATGAGATTCCATTTAAAACATTAAATAAAAGCTCTTAGCATTGATTTCTAGGTATCCAACTTGTCTTATAGCTCGTTGATGAAGAAGGGCACAAAACTCGAGGAAGATAAGCCATTTATGTTTAAAAGGTGCAAGAAAACTAAGAGGGGGGGTAAATCAGTTGTCACACAAATTCAAATACAAAACTTCAACACTTATCAATCCCACAACCACACTATTCTATTATTAAGCATGAACATGAAATGCGGATACCCAACAGTAAAATCAACACAATGAACAACATATTTTTTATGTGGAAAACCCAATGAGGGAAAAGCCATAGTGAAGATTAAATCACAATATAAAGAGATTATAAAACTGAATACAGAGGCTCACTACCTAGAAGAGGACTCACTATCCAAATACAAAGGCTCACTACCTATAGAAAGTACTCACTGTCCAACAGGGAGGTTCTTTGCCTATAGATACAAAAGAGAACAAAAGATCAACCAAAACAATTAACACACATCTACAACCTTGATTAAGAGATTGCAAAAACCTTCAACTCACTACCTTCAGGAATCTAACACAATGAAGTACTATTTCCTCAACTCACTTTCACACACTTCTGCTCTTTTGATTTGTGGCTTACTTCATCACTTTGCATCTTCATCTAAATCTTTGCAATCCGAATTGCATTTATACCATCTTCAACATTAGAAACTTTTTCCAAGGTCGGCCACATAAACTTCATTTCATAAATTCAAATTAGGTCAGAAACTCAACATTCCCATGGTGGAAATGAATGAGAGTGGACCAATAAAAATACTTAACCATGACCAAAAATAATGTCTCAGATCAACCACATGCTTCCTTAATTAAATTTAATTCTTTAAATGAAGTGTAAACACAAGGTCAACCAAACCTAATGAAAAAAAAAAGAACATTAATGTACATGCTTCCGAAAAATAAGGTAACACGTGGACAACACAAAATGCTTCATTATGCATGAGAACACATCTCAAGTTCCTTCAGATACGTCAACAACAAATGAAATGATCTTCAAACATCGAACTCCTTCCAATAGTCCATTTGGAATGTGCTAACACATACAATGTAACTTAGAAACATGACTTTTGGATTAGCAAACCACACAAATAATTTCCAAAAACAAGAGAACACCAATATAAGACATATTCTAGATCCACAAGATCTAAAATAGAACAACGAGGGATTGTGGAGAAGAAAAATTTCTCCTAGTCCACATAAGACCAATTTGTTCTAAATAATCCATGCATCGGGGTGAACATAACTTTCACATCCCATGAAACCAGAAGATTCAACTTAGGAGATATCACCACTAGATCACCATTAGAAAACCTTCAGATCTACACAAGCATAGGATCAACATAGGAGAAACATGGAGCACATACCAAAGCACATTCTAAACACATTCAAGACTCTAAATTCTCTTCTTTATTAATTTTCTCAAAAGCACTTAGAAACTCATCATGTCAGCACATCTGCAACATCATGAAGATAGCTCCATGTACTCAAAAAGTATCTCAACTAGATACATATACAAACTACAACATATTGAATTGTGTTGACATAAATCACAACATTAATGAAAACACCACCAAACTTGCTCATACTTGCAAAAATCTTCCCCTTTATCATTGATGGCAACACATGATGTGAAAAATATCAAAGATAACATCTTGCATAATATTCTTGGAGAACACCTTCTCTTCCTCTATAATTTTTTTTCACATGAATTTCTCTCCTCCTTTGACATCAATGGAAAATATCAAAAACTATGATCACTCCCCCTTAGGGGTGCACCCATTCAACTCATACTACAACAATGAAAACCTTTTCTACTCCCCTTATGGAGTAGACCGATTCATCAATCTAGATAAATGAAGAATCTGTGAATTCACTAGAATGATGCACCTTCATGTGCACCTAGTTCGGAGGGCCAATGACCCCCAACCTCTCCCTAAGATGATCAAAAGTATCCTTCCAAAGAGCCTTAGTAAATATATCTTTAATTTGTTCCTTTGTTGTCACATACTCCAATCTGATTTCATTCTCCAACACCTTTTCTCTCAAGAAATTATATTTGATAGATATGTGTTTTTTCATTGAATGCATAACCACATTATTTGAAATTTTTATAGCACTTGTGTTGTCACATAAAATAGGAATATGCTCATCACATATTACTCCAATTTCTTTTAGAGTTTGCTTCATTCATAAAACCTATGTAGCAAGATGTTGCAACAATATATTTTTCCTCTACAGCAGATAAATAAATTGAGTATCGTTTCTTACTCAACTAAGGAACCAATCTACTGCCAAGAAAGAAAGCACCTCCACTGGTACTCTTCCAAACATCCACACAACCAACACAATCTGAATCGGTATAAGCACTCAAGGTGAAATCAATACCCTTAGGATACCATAAGCCATAATCTGGTGTACCTTTAAGATATCTAAATATCCTCTTTATAGCTATAGGATGTGACTCTTTAGGATCTACTTGAAATATGGCAACTAGACATACTACATACTTGATATCCATTCTAGTAGCAATATGATACATTAGTCCACCAATCATAGATCTGTATTTTCTTTGATCAATTTTAGTAGATTCATCATCTTTACTCTACTTACATCCAATTACCATAGAAGTACTAACCAATTTGGAGTCATCCATTCCAAACTTTTTCAATAACTCTTTCACATACTTTGATTGTGAAATGAATATCCTTTTATCAGTTTGATTTACTTGAAGAACAAGAAAGAAATTCAAATCACCAATCATGGACATTTCAAATTATTTTTGCATTTCTTCTGCAAATCTCTTACACATTCCTTCTTTTCCACCAAATATGATATCATCAACATATACAACTACTATCAACATTTTGTTACCTTGCACTTTGAAGTAGAGATTGTTGTCAGGAGAGCCTTTGTTGAATTCTTGCTTTGTCAAGTATCTATCCAATCTTGCATACCAAGTCTTGGGAGCTTGCTTCAGTCCATACAATGCCTTTTTCAACTTACAAACCATATCTGGTTTGTCCAAGGACAACTGAAATCCTTTAGGTTGTGCCATTTATACTTCTTCCTCCAATTCACCATTCAGAAATGCTGACTTGACATCCATTTGATATAATTTGAAATCCTTGTGGGAAGAAAATGCCAAGAACATTCTAATAGCTTCCATTGTAGCCATAGGGGAAAATATTTCTTCAAAGTCTATGCCTTCAACTTGAGGCCACTTGTCAAGTGGTGATAGGCCAATGGATGTGCAAGATGTGGGAAGTGTGCCCATGAGAGGGAATTTCAAATTTGAATTTGGGCAATAAATTTTGAGAGGGGGACAAGAAAATGAGCAATAAATGCAATGTTGGAGGGACAAATCAACTTGTCATGTTTTTCAAACTTGAGGGAATATTTCCCATAAATGCCATGTTGAGTGAAAATGAGGGTTTTAATAAATCGATAGATTGATTTATTTGTGCAAGTGGAGATATCTAGAGGATGCAAGTGGTGAGTTAGGTTAGGCTAATTAGGATTAGGTTAGCTTAATGATGATTAGGATGACTTTGACTTTTGGGACTTAAATATTTGATTTATTTAATTCAAAAAGGGATGGAGTATGTATTATGATTTAATTAAATGGATGTTTGATTTATTTTATTATAAGGTTTATGATAATGTTCATTTAATTTTGAATGAATGACCTTAGGAGATGATATTACCTAATGAATGGATGAAGGTGAACCTGATTAATTGGTGAATGGACCTAATGGGAAACCTAGTTTACTTGATGACTGAATCTGATCGAATGCATAATGTTAATTTTTCATGTCTACATTTTTCCCCTCTTTGAAGCAATGTACTTGTTGCGTTGGTTCAAAGAATAATTTTGCTGAGGTCAAAGTTCAAAAATTCTTTGATTTTCTGGATGTGCCAGTGAAAAGAAGTACACTGGTACATTTCCCCCTCGAGAGATCAAGTGAAAAGATTCAATTTGAGGGTCGACCTCACGATAAAGAGGTTCAAAATGGGTGGTTATGGACGATGATGCAAATGAGATGATTTTAAGATGCTTAGAATAACAAATCTATATTATCCTAAACAACTTAAATGATTATATGATGCGAGATGGATGAGATTGATGATGTGATGTGTTGCGATTATGCAATGGATGATTTATGAGATGCTTAGACTAATAGATCTATATTATGATGATGATTATGCATGTGAGATGATATGCAGAATACTGATGATTTATGGATGTAAGATGAATGCATAATGGAGGCATGATGGATGTATTGGTGATGATGATTAGCTATTTATGTTGTGATGTTAGTGCAGAAGACATTAGATGATGATAAGAGGGTCCAACAAGCCAACATTATGAGAGATGATGATGAGAAATGATGATGAGACATGGCAATGAGAAATGGATGATTTGCTTATCAAGGATTGGGATTTTATAAGGGTCACTTACTTTATGTTTGATAACATGCCTAAGCACGATGCATCAAGGTATAAAGGACCAGGATGGCATTGTACTTAGTGTGATGGAATTTGAATTAACAAATATATAGGAGTATTATTGTTCACACATGACATACAAAAACCTTGCTAGGATGCACTTTAGAAGTTTTAAACACCTCAGACCAAAACATGGAACAGTATAACCAATCAATGCAATAGTCAACAAGCTGTCCAAAACATCCTCTATACATGTCTAACAAAGAAATTATTCGGCAAGTTATTTTACAAGAACGTCCAACAAGCACAACAGACAAAAGGATAATGATTTTTTCCCCTTTCCTATCTCTCTAAATCCTTCATTCGGATATCATCGAGCGGTCCTTGGAGTGAGCGGAATGAGATAAGTCAAAAGAAAAAGATAAAGCACACAAACAATTTGATGTTCTTCAATACCGCTAACCATAAGGGAATTTTCTTTTAAGGATAAGGACCGAAACTATTGCCAAAAGATAATGCCCATTGTAGGAAGGATACATCCTAGGACATGTTAGTCGATGGTGGCATGTCATTTCGTTTATCCAAGGTAGTCTTTCTGATAAATAATGCCACTTATAGGAAGGATTCATCCTAGGACATGATGTTATCAGATGATTAATATGGGACTATTTTAGATGATGGACTATTGACACAAAGGATTAACCAAATTTTTTATGTGCCGACTTAGACTTGAGGCTTGACGTTTGGAGTTTTTACTTTTAACTTGCTAGACTTGTTTCTAACTGTTTCACCAAAGGTTGATGATGACGATTAGTTTATTATGAGTGGTGCTTATTGCAAGTGCAAGTGAGATGAGGTGGATGGATTTTTTCAAATATTTGGATGTTTTTGATGTTTTGAAATGTTTTGAGGCTATTTTTGGTATTTTTCAAGGTTTTAAAAATGTTTTGATTTTCGAATGTTTTTGGAATTTTTTGAGTTTTTGACCAAGAGACTAACCTAAAGACCTATCCTAGTGGCCTCGGGGGCTAATCGACAGATTAGGCTTGCCTACATTATACAAGCAGAGACCACGTAGTTCAACTGACGACTCGACCGATTTACAAATGAAGATATACATGATGAAATGTCAGTTTATTATGACGAAATCCTATAGGACTAACCTAAATGTCTCGAGGGATGATCAAAGATCAACCTTTCCTACGTTCAAGCTCAGAGATGACTTAGTTCGACAAGATGGCCTTGTTTTTGATTTTTCGACAGACTTTTTAACTTGTTTTTGGATTTTGATGTTTTGAATGTTTTTGGATTTTCTAATTTTCTGATGTTTTTGGATTTTCTGATTTGAGGACTTTAAGAATATACACGAATCTGTTTTGATAAGAACATGCCCCCAGTGTGATGCAATAGACTACTCCGATAAAGGTAGGACAAACTGACCTTGAGGATGGGCCGAGTAGTACTAAGAGGGATCATGATACGAACACAGGACAAAGCTATGGTGTGGATGCGAGTGGATGTGTGATGGATGGAGATCTGGATGCGATGGATGATGGAAGCGAAATGGATGGATAATGTAGATCAAGCCATGAAGATCCTGGTGGATGGAAGGTGCTTATTTACACAAGGCACCTGTTTGCCAGGTTTTCACCAAGGTACCTATCCAAAGTGCCACCAAAGTGGTTTTCAGTAGAGGATGATTTTCTCTTTACTATTTTTGATCCTTTTTCTAATTTTTTTGGATTTTTTTCTTTTTTGTTTTTTTTTGTTGTTACCAAGATGCCTGTTTGCTAGGTTTTCGCTGAAGTAACCATTTTTTAGGACTTTTTCTGATTTTTTTGGATTTATTGGTTCTATACCCTAAAATAATTAGGCATAAAACTTTTTGAGATGGGAGGTATTCATTGGCTCTTGCAGAGGTTCCCTTTCAGATGTTGATAACTGATATGCCCCTGATTTGTAACTTGCTGTGATGAAGAAAGCCCCTAACCAATTAGGTTTGAACTTTCCTTTGCTGCTTGGGTTTGGGACATTCTTCTAATTTTCTTTTAAGACCAGTTCTCCGACTTGGAAAGTCCTGCTTCTAATTTTATTGTTGTAGCTCTATTTGAGTCGATTTTGATAGACTTGCAAATGATTTAAAGCATCTATGCATCTCTCATCCAGTAACTCTAGCTCGCTTAGTCTTGATACCCTATATTCTTCATCCAGATGAGGTTTTTTAGTGATATCCTAAGAGATGGGAGCTCAATCTCAATGGGAAGTACGACTTCTGATTCATAGACCAAGGAGAAGGGGGTGGTGTCGGTGGGTGTGCAGATGCTAGTTCGATAAGCCCAGAGGGTAGGATTAAGCTACAAGTGCCAGTCACGACCTGCGTCATTGACTGTTTTCTTGAGGATTTTGTGGATGGGTTTGTTCGTGGCTTCTGCTTGGCCATTTCCTTGGGGATAATATGGGGTGGAGAAGCGATGCAAGATTTTGAATTTATTGCACAAGTCATGGACATCCTGATTATTGAATGGTGTCCCATTATCTAAGATCATGGCTTGTGGGACATCGTAATGACAGGTGAGATAGTTGAGGATGAACTTTCAAATCTACTTCCCAGTGATATACGTCATGGGTATGGCTTCCACCCACTTTGTGAAGTACTCAATTGGAGTTATGATGAATTTATGGCCATTGGATGAGGTGGGTGTGATTTTCCCAATGAGATTGAGTCCCCACTGTGAAAAGGGCCATGGTGTGATAATAGGATGAAGCTCTTGAGCTAGAGCATGGATGAGGTCCCCATGCTGCTGACATTGTAAACACCTTTTAGCATGATCATGTGCTTCTCTCTCCATTATGGGCCAATAATACCCCATCCTCATTAGTTTCTTGGCAATGGTCATTCCACTCGAGTGTGAGCCACAGATACTGTTATGAACTTTGGTTAGAGTGGTTAATGCCTCCTCAGCATTTAAGGTGCGTAACAAGGTACCTTCTATGCTTTTATGGTACAAGGTATCTCTTAGGATGACAAATCTAGATGCATTTTTGACAAAGGTTCATTTTAGGTTTGAAGGTAGGTCAGCGGGTATGACTCCTATACAAAGATACATGTAAATGTCATGGTACCAAGGATCATTAGGACCAACAATAAAGAATTCATATTTTTGAACATTGTTGGGGATATCTAGTAGGGACCCAATTGTTGCCATGGTGTCTGCTGCTTTGTTGTTGGCTCTAAGAATTTGCTCAAATGTTATTTCTATAAAAGATTTCTTAAGAGTCTCTACCAATTTCTTGTATGAGTAAGCTTATCATCCTTGGTTTGATATTCATTATTGACTTGATATATGATCAAGTTAGAGTCTCCGTACACTTTAAGAACCATGATGTTCCATTGCACTACTATTCTGAGACCTATAGTCAAAGCCTCGTATTCCGCAATGTTGTTGGTGCAAGGGAATGCTAGTTTGTATGATCTTGGTATGCAATCCCTTTGTGGGGTTATGAAGAAGAAACCAACTCCTGATCCATGTTGTGTGTATGAACCATATAAGTATAGTTTCCAGTGGTCAGCTACGTTGATGTTGAAAATAGATTCATCTGGAAACTCTTAGACAAGAGGGTTCTCTAAATAGATTGGTGCCTGTGTCAGTTGATCTGCATTAACTTGACCCTTAATAGCTTTTTGTTCTACATACTTGATGTCATACTCTGATAGTATCATTACCCATTTTTCCATTCTACCTGTAAGCATTGCCTTTGATAGTAGATACTTGAGGGGATCAATTTTTTGTGATGAGCTTTATCTTGTGTGCCAACATGTAATGTCTAAATTTTTGGGATGCAAACACTACTGCGAGGCATGCTTTCTCAATGAATGAGTAGTTTAGCTCATGATCGACCATTTTTTTGCTGATATAGTAGATAGCCCTCTCAGTTCCATTTTCATCATGCTGAGCTAGAAGAGCTCCAAGGGCTGTTGTTGTTGTTGACACATATAAGATTAATGTCTTCTTTGGGACAGGTGGCATTAAGACTGGCAGTGTCAGTAGATATTCCTTGATTTTTTTGAATGCTTCTTCGCATTTTTTATCTCATTTGTATGCTACCCCCTTGTGGAGTAGGTTAGAATATGGATTCTGCTTATCTTCTAGTTGTACTGTGAACCTTCTAATGGATTGAAGCCTTCCTTGGAGACCTCTTAGTTATTTCAATGTCTTTGGTGCTTCCATCTCAATGATTGCTTATACTTTTGTAGGATCCACCTCGATACCCCTCAACATAGTCTTTGACTATTTTGTGAATCATGTCATGGAAGATCAATGTCATGGCCCCTTGATATGTTGCTCCTACATTCTTTAGGTCGAATGGTATCATGTTCCAGTAGTAGGTCCCCCATGGGCAAGTGAAAGTTGTCTTGTGTTGATCCTCTTTTTCTATCATGATCTTGTTGTATCCTGAAAATCTGTCCATTAGTGATAGCATCTCATGTCCTGCTATCATGTCTACTATCATGTCGATGTTAGGAAGTGGGAAATCATCCTTTGGACATGCCTTGTTCAAATCTCTAAAGTTTGTACAGATTCTAGTGGCTCCATCAGGCTTTGAAATAGGTACCAAGTTTGATACCCATTCTGGATAGTCTATTGGTCATATGAATCCTACGTCTAACAACTTTTTGAGCTCCATTTTGACCAATAAGACAATTTGAAGATGCATTTTTTGAAGCTTTTGTCTGACAGGTCTTGCATCTAGATACCTTGCTAAGTGATGAACCACAGTCTTTGGATCAAGCCCTATCATGTCAGCATAACTCCATGTGAAGTTTATTTTTCTATCCTTTAGGAATGTTGCTAGGAGTTCTTGCTCTTCTAATAATAGTGATTCTACATAGAATGTGATATATGGGGTCTCCTCTATTCCTAAGTTGACAGGATTGCATTTTTTGGCCAAGACTGCTAACTTTTCCTAATAATAGCTTTTAAAGGAAGATTGAATCCTTCATCCTCGGACACCTCAGAGAGATTTTCACCGTTGGATATGTCCTTTCTTTGTACTACTTTTTGGTCAAAGAGTGCCACAGTGTGGTTTTCACTCAAGGACTTATATATGATTCTTAGTTTCTCACTTTTGCGACTAAAGGATTCAATCATTTCCCCGTAATAGGCATGTGTGTCCAACTCCATTATAAACCTTACTTTGTGGTCTCCATCTAGAATGTTATCCCTCAATCCCATGAATTGTGAGAGCGCCTCATCATTTTTGAATGTATCAAGAATTGGTGGTCCTCATTGGTCATAGTCGATCAATTGGGGGTATACTAGGTGAATCTCATAATTTTGATGGTCTGTTTCGAAGGAGACGATGCTAATCATGTAGAGGGTAGTATCCTCAAATAACCTAGCTAGATTGGTCAAGGTATCTTCATCATCGCTACTAACATAGGCCTCAGTTATAAAGTTATGTGTGTCTCTACCTATGAATATTGGTGAGTGTATTTGTGCTAGTATGGGCTGAGGAGAAATATTAATCATTCTAACTGGAGGACTTCATCCACGTATGGTTATTCTTAGAGGGGTACATCCAAGGCCAAGATTTGTTATGGGTTGTGTCTCTGGCATGATAAGTATTATGAGCCCATTTTCATTTTGTCCCAGTCTTTGATTTCTATCGTAGCCCATTGCAAGCATCATTTGTAAGCCCTTGCTTGTCTCATCCATTGGTAATTCAAGTATCAATCTTTCATCTTGATATAGCATGTGCGATGGATCTTCCTCAATAAGCTCCTGGCCAAGGTCTCCCCAGC
Source organism: Sequoia sempervirens (assembly GCA_007258455.2). Taxonomy (NCBI): domain Eukaryota; kingdom Viridiplantae; phylum Streptophyta; class Pinopsida; order Cupressales; family Cupressaceae; genus Sequoia; species Sequoia sempervirens. Next base: position 52,201 of record VDFB02196116.1, on the reverse strand, counting down.
TTGTGAATTCAAAACAGTATTTAGCAGAGGTTTGTGATGTGGAAGCTTGATTTTCTTGTGGACGTCCCCATGATCGAAGGAGATTGTGGTAACTCTCCTATCACAAAAGCATTGTTAGGGAGTTTTTAGCTTCCACAACTGTCCTCCTGGATGATGAGCTTGATATCGGAGATGGTGGGGATGGTAGGAGTGGCAGGTGTCTCTTATCAAAAAAGTAGATGCAAGAGTGGGGGGGTTGATGTATTGTGTGGATGGGCCCTCATCATTCTTTGGAACTTGGGGGATTTTGTAATATTTTTCTTCAATATTTTTTCAATATGAGAAAGGTTCAGGATCCCCATGAATGGTAACTTCTTGTCCATTATGTGTAAATTTCACACATTGGTGGAAGGTTGATACTATGGCTTTCATCACATGGATCCATGGGTATCCTAGGAGGATATTATACAGAAAATAAAGATCCAAAACTTGATAAGTGGTTTGCATGAGAGTTAGCCCTACTTGAATAGGGATTTTAATCGTTCCCTGAGACACTCTTTCTTGGTCATCATATGCTCTTATCGTGATTCCCTTTCCCTTTTCGATGGAATTTTCTGATAGTTTCAACTGCTTGATGAGGCTTAGGGAACATATGTTCAAGCTTGCCCCTCCATCCACCAAGACCCTTTTTATTTTTCTCTTATTTATAATGGCTTCTAGATGAAGTGCACGGTTATGAGATGGTTGGGCAAGGAAGTCTTGGTCTGAAAATGTAAGGACATTAGGTGTTATGATATTTCTAACCATAGCTTGGAATTGCTCTGCATCAAGATCTGTAGGGACAGTGGATGAAACCAATGCTTCTTCAAGGATTTTCCTATGGGCAGATGAAATTTTTAGGAACTCCATGATGGAGATCTGTGTTGGCATTCTCTTGAGTTGATCTAGGACATTGTATCCATTAGGAACGGATCTGGATGCAGGGGCTCTATTTGGTTGGGATGATCCTACAATGGTGACTTTAGCGCCTCTTGTGGTGACTCCACAGTCTTCGACATGTGCGCCCTTGATGGTGATGACCATGTAGTCTTTATTTAAGGAGGAAACAACTGTTTCATACACATGATTTACACTACCTCTCCCTTTATCATTTTTATTTTCTTTGTTTCCATGGTTCAGCATCAAATTCATGTATATCTTAAGATACTAATTTCCTGTAGGTTGTTCCACATTGATGATTCGTTTATCGATGAGATCTTGAATGAGGTTTTTTAATCTCATGCAACTGTTTGTGGTGTGGCCTTTGATTTTGTAAAATTCACAAAGTTGATTCTCATTATACCAAGGAGGTTTGACACCTGGTTCTTGGTAATTTTTGAATGTAGGAGCTTGGATGAGTTTTTCATCTATCAACTTCTTCATTATGTCTTCAAGTGGTTCCCCCAAAGTGGTGTATTTTCGTCCGTGATAGATTTTGTGTTGGGGTAGTCCTCTTTGATCATTGAGATTATTGATGGTTGGATTTTTGTTTGGGTGGTATGTTGTGTGATGAACGTTTTGGTGTTGTGATTGGATTTTTGGTGTGGGTGTGTTTTGACAAGGACCACTAATGACCACCTTGGCATCAATGACACCATCATTAGTAACATTTTGGTTCCTTGCCCATGTGCAAGGTTTATCATTGTAATTGGATGGTGGGTAGCTGTTTTGCTGGTCGTGGTATGATGTTGACTCTGTGGGTTGTCACAAGGGCTCTTTCGATGCTTAGTGCCTTGGAGATCAATTGATCATATGTGGTGATGTCCTGAACCTTGAGATGAAATGCCAAGCAGCCTTCAAGGTTGGCTATGATGGTGAAAACTTGTTGCTCTTTTGGCATGGTCCACTTGCTCCGATTGGCCTTGGATTGCCATCATTGTAGGAATGAGTCAAATGATTCACCCTTTCCTTGTTTTAGAGCCAAAATTTGTTTGAGACTAACATCCATTGCAATTTTGCATGTGTAGTTCTTGATGAATGCATCTCTGATTTCTTGGAATGTTCTAATTCTTGAAGCTAAGTGAGAGAACCATTCTATAGTGGGGCCTACCAAGCTTCTAGGAAATAGTTGTATCAGATAGGTATCATCATATGCAACTTCCATGCAATGAACCTTGAATTCCCTGATGTGATCTTTAGGGTTTCCCATCCCTCGATATTTGTAAAATTTGGGGATTTCAAATCCCTTAGGGAATGTTTTCATCTCTAAGCTCCTATCGAGTGGATACAGACACAAGTTGCTTGGTGTTTTGGTTGTTCGCCCTAATTGAAGATTGAGGACTTGTTGCGAGAGCAACCTGATTTGTGTCATTACATCATTTTGTGGATCAGGGGGTGGGATGAAAGTGTTTTGGGGTGTTTCAATCGTGGGTTGGACAAGTGGATTGATTGGTGTGTTGTTTGATGTGTTATTCAATGGTATATGTATGTTATACCAAGCTAGGTAAGCTTCCACCTGCTTTTGTATGAATAACACCTGTTGTTGATCTTGTTGCTACTACGCTAAGATTTGTGCTTGTTGTTGCACTTGTTGTTGTTCTAACAATGCTTGTTGTTGTGATTGTTGTTGTTCCAACAATGCTTGTTGTTGGGCTGCCAATTCTGCTGCTTCTTGCTACTCTTGATATTGCTTTAGGGCTTGCTGATATGCTTGCAATTGCACTACTTGTCTATGTGCTAGGAGTTGTGCTTAACATTGGGCTTGTTGTGCCTGATATTGAGCTTGTGCTTGTGCTACCTGTTGTTGCAATAGAGCTTGTGCTTGAGCAGTCTTGTGTGCATGCAATGCTTGAACGACTTGTTGTTGTTATTGTGATAAAGCTTGGGCTTGTGCAGTTTGTTGCATTTGTAGTGTGGCTTGGGCTGCTTGGGTAGCTTATGCAGCTTGAGTGGCTTGTTGAGCTATTAGGTACACAACTTTTTGTTTTTACACTTGTTGGTATCCTCTTTAAAAAGTGGCTTGCAATGCTGCATTGTATTAACTTGATGTGGTGGAAGTTGGTGGTGGTGGGGGTGGTGGTGGATTCAGAATGGCGTTTGTGGTAGTGGTGAGTGGTGATGTCATGTTGATTATTGGATTGGTGGATGGTGTTGTTGGTGTGGTGGTTTGAGTGATGAGTGGCGCCGTTGATGTGATTGGCCCTTGGGAGACCATGTTTTGCGATGTTATGGGAGTGTTTGATGTTGTTGCAATTTCTTGTGTGTTTTTCGTTTGTTGTTGTGATGTCAACAATAAGTTTTGAGCATTTGGCATAATGCTTTGATTAATGGTTAGGATGCTGTTTTGATCGATACTTGGTAGAGGGGGAAGTCCTAAACCAAGGAGTCGTGTGGATGATAATGGGAATGGTGGAAGTGGTGGAAATGTAAGGGGGGTGAATCCTTGAGAAAGTGTTGTGGTGTCGAACATGCCCCCTGGTCTAAGCATGTCTCCCTCCTCTTGTGAATTTGTGAGGAGGGGGATTTGAGGTGCTCTATGGAAAAATGTTGATGATGGATCATGATGTAGAGTGAGAGGAACGTTCTTGTGTAATTAGTTTTGGGGTATGTTTTATATGGTGGTGTTTGCATCAAAGTTTTGATTATTAACAAGGGGGTGTGCTTGAAGAGCATTGAGAAATGTATTTCCCTTGTTAACATTGGGTTCAGTTGGAGCAAAAGATGTCATGATTTGTGGAATGTTTTGCATGATTTTTTGGGATGGAGGTGTGGATGAAATGGGAATGGTGGATGAGATTGGAGGAAATGATGTCTCCACTATGGTACTTACGTGAAAATCCAAAGGTAACTTGGCTCCTTGTTTTACTAATTCAAGCATGTATAATGTAGGGTTGAGCCTCATCATGATGTTGATGATTTTATGGTTTTCCGGATTTTGAAGCATTTCATTCATTTCGTCATGAGACATCTCAAAGGTGAGATCCTCTCCTTGGTTTTCCTCTTGTTGGTTTTGTGATGATGTTGGAAGGTTAACTGTGAGAGTTCCCGACCCAATGGCATTCATTTGAGGAGTGGTTTGACTTAAATCACTTGAAGTGGGTGTTTCTTTGTTGGCTTCCATGCTCTTCTTGTATTGAGATCTGGTTTGAACCATAAAACAAGGATCAATTTTTTAAGAATGGAAGATGAATCTCTTGACTTCCTTGGATTGATCTTTATTTTATGCTCCAAAATGTAAAATTTTAGGATATCTTGCGGATCAAAAGATGATATGATGATGATGTGGATGTTATGATCTTTTGGTAAGTCTTGAAAGAGGTACTAGGATTTTGGGACTTTCGGATATGTTGCGGATTTTGATTTTGGGATTTGTCCTTGATTGATTTTGACTTAGATTCGCATTTTGAAAAAATAGATCCTAAGATGTTTGGATGATTACCTAAGGATGAATTTGCTCCAATTATGATAATTTGAATATGCACGAGGAGAAGGATGCATCTACCCACATCTATACAAACAAGATGATAGTTTCACTAAGCATATGATGAAGGATTCATCTACATATACTAAGCTAAACAAGATATTTTGATAATGTTTTCAAGGATTTAGTGTCAATGATTTTCATGGTCTTGATTCTGCCAAAAAGCCTAGTAGTAAGGATGATTCCAAGATTTTCCAAAAGATGATTGTGAGATGATGTTTTTTTTTTTGATAGATTTTGATATGCTTTTGATCCTAAGATGAACCTAAAAAAGACACTTTGTTTGCCTAGACCTAGGTATTGAAGAACAAGCTTTTCTCTAAACAAGATGCTCAAACTCTCTGAAAAGATTTGGGTTTTTTCAATAATAGGATGAATAAAAACTAGGATTGTTCCTTGAAGCCTTCTTGTAAAAGTTGAAAATTAGCCTTTGTCTAACTTCGTATAACATAGAGAGACATTCTTGATGGGCTATCAAACTAAGGGCTTTCACCTTCGGTTTCTTGATCTTGATTTTTCACGAAATCATTGGAGACACATGTGTGGGGTCCAATTGTCTTTGTTCTTTGCTTAATGGATTCTTTTTACCACAAACAAACTCTTGATTAGTTTTCAAACTGAATGTTCAATGTCTCAACTTTGTCTCATTTCACAAGGTATATTATGCGAAAATTCGATGAATTTAGGCCAAAGATTTCCTATTGTTTAACTTTAGGGGGAAAATTGAGATGTAAACTCAAGTGTTTAGAAACCTCTAAGGATGTAATCCCAAGGGAAAGCAATAACATGAGAATTTGGTCAATGGCATTTTCCTCCTAAAGGGTTTGAAATCTTGAGAATCATGTTGAATGTTTGTTTGCAAATGTTTTCGAATAAAGCACCGTGTTTTCAAGCAATGTAACACCCTAGCTCAATTGGTACGTTTTTCTTAGTGGGCTTTCCTCATGCCATTTGTAGTAGAAGATGTGATTTTACATGCAACCAAGTACAAAATATAAAGGTATGTTAAGAATGAAGTCTTAACCTCTATATTTAGACCAAGATCGGACATGGCAAGTAACTTCTTGGAATCTAAGTAACTTCTTGGAATCTAAGTTCCAATGCACCACTTTGATAAACTAGTTGGATGGATTGGATGGCTACTATAAACAAGGTTCTTAATGACACAACATCGGGGAAATGGCACCTTGCAAGCCTCCAGCAAGCCACTAAAGGCTTTAATCAATCCTACTAGGGGCTCTTATACATTTTACGATAGTACCCCATTCTAAAAGACATTGTACGGCTAAGGCCTACATACCATGAGGACTTAACAATTTAGTCTAATCCATTTATATACTGGCTCGAATGAAAAACCGGTTGGAGTAGCCTTCAAGTTCTCCTTTCGGATGTGTCTCTTAGGTAGGCCCCTCTAAAGGTAAACAATAGTGAGCAAGCACATCTGTAGTTCAATCGACCTTCATTTTGAAACAAAGGGAGAACACACATGATATACCTAACTCACACTCACAAAGTGTTTTGTTCAATTTTAAACCCCAATCTTTAGCCATCTTGAGGTCATAGTTAGAATAGACCACAACCTCCATCTTATTGTCATGATAAGGGATGCTATTGAAGTTTTCCATAATTAACCTATAAGTTGTCTCATACAAAATATTGTACGGAGCTTCCTTTTCCCTGAAGATTCAATTATTTTGTTCCTTCCACACACACCATGCTATATAAGGGAAAGTAAAAGACCATAATTTGTGGATAGAAGTATTCAAGGAAGGTACATTCCTCTGAATAAGGTCTTTTATGGAGCTAGGAAACATCAACGAGAGGTTTCAAAGAGACAAAAATCTTCCCCAAATTGTAACTACATAAATAAATCTTGTTCTAAAACTCATATGACCTAACCAACAATTCCATCACATCTAGATGGTTACATTTAGGTTAGGTATGGTCCCCTTTTGAACCCAAATTGGCCGAAGTAGTTCAAGCTACATTCAATCAGTGAAATCCCTTAAAAGTCCAAAGTACAAAAGGGCAGCAATCTTTGACGGAATGTTTCTCAGAAATTGTGATGCTTAAAAACTTTTTGTTTGAGGATATGGGATCGTGTTGGGCCCCTATACAATAACCTCTCTATTTTTTTCTATCTCGAAGGCGTTTTCTCGTAGTGGAAAGTTTTCAGCTAAGGGAATAATTGTTAGATGCAAACAGTGTAAAGTTGCAAAGTGGTGGAACTTTCATTCAGCAACTCGTACGGCCAAATGGACTATTCCAACATGTCTATATGGGTACATTTACACTAGGGATGGTCCTATTTCACACCTAAATATGCCAAATCACTTCGAGCTACATTGGACCAGTGATTTCCCTTAAGAGTCCAAAGTGCTAAAAGACAACAATCTTTGAAGGGCTATTTCTTGAATATTGTGATGTTTACAGACTCTTTGTTTGAGGATATGGGATCTTTCTTGGCCTGTCTAAAATAACCTCTCTCGGTTTTTTCTATCTCAAAGGAATTTTTCCGTGGTGGAAAGTTTTCAGCTAAGGGAAAAGTTGTTGATACAAGCAATGTAAAGTTGCAAAGTGGTGCCAAATTCATTCAACAACTCATACAACCAAATAGATTGTTCCAACATGTCTAGATGGATAAGTTTATGCTAGGGATGGTCCTCTTTTGCAACCAAATACACTGAATCAATCCGAGCTACATTGGACCAACGATTTTCCTTAAGAGTCAAAAGTGCTAAAAGGCAACAATCTTTGAAGGGATATTTCTCAGAAACTATGATGTTTACAGACACTCCATTTTAGGCTATGGGATTGTGTTTGCCCCATATACAATAACCTCTCTCAGTTTTTGCTATCTCAAAGGCATTTTCCTGTGGTGGAAACTTTTCAAATGAGGGAAAAGTTGTCAAATGCAAGCAGTGTAAAGTTGCAAAGTGGTGCAACTTTCATTCAACAACTTGTGCAACCAAATGGACTATTCCAAAACATTTGGATGGGTACATTTACACTAGGGGTGGTCCTTTTTTGTACCCAAATACACCAAATCACTTTGAGCTACATTGGATCGATGATTTCCCTTAAGATTCCAAAGTGCTAAAAGGAAACAATCTTTGAAGGGCTATTTCTTAGAAATCGTGACATTTACAAAATATTCATTTGAGGCTATAGGATAATTTTTGGCCCATATACAATAACCTCTCTTGGTTTTTTCTATCTCAAAGGCATTTTCCCATGGTGGCAAGGTTTTAGGTGAGGGAAAAGTTGTCAGATGCAAGCAATGTAAAGTTGCAAAGTGGTGCAAATTTCATTCAGCAACTCATATAACCAAACAAATTGTTCCAACATGTTTGGATGAGTATGTTTAGACTAGGGATGGTCCTCTTTTGCAGTCAAATACACCAAATCACTCTGAGCTACATTGGACTAGCAATTTCCCTTAAGAGTCCAAAGTGCTAAAAAAAAGCAATCTTTGAAGGGTTATTTCTCAGAAATCATGACATTTATACACTCTTTGTTTGAGGCTATGGGATTGTGTTTGGCCCATCTACAATAACCTCTCTTGGTTTTTGCTATCTTGGAGGCATTTTCTCATGGTGGCAAGTTTTCAGCTAAGGTAAAAGTTGTTAGATGTAAGTAGTGTAAAGTTACAAAGTGGTGCAACTTGCCACCATGAGAAAATGCCTGTTTGGATGGGTACGTTTACAACTCACACAACCAAATTGACTATTCTAACCTGTTTGGATGGGTAGGTTTACATTAGGGACAGTCCTCTTTTGCACCCAAATGTGCCAAATCACTCTGAGCTACATTGGATGGATGATTTCCCTTAAGAGTCCAAAGTGCTAAAATGCCATACCATCTATTGTGCGGTCTGTAGTTAGATGGTATGGCCATAGTAGATTTTATTGGGAATGTATAAGGTGAATATGTGAGTTTAGAGAGCTAGAAACATATGTACTTGAGTTGGTGAGTTTCCATTTGAGGCAAAAATGAGTGAAATTAGGTGAAAATTTTATGCAGACACAACGGCACAATCACAAACTCTTTGCAACCTACCTATTTGAGGCATCTAACAAGATTATTCTAACCTCTTTGGATAGTCCAAAACTCCCTTAAAACTTGACAAGCAACTGAATAAACATTTCCCTCTTTAACCCCCTTAAACCCTTGTAATAGTGAGAAACTAGTTTTTGTCCAGTTACTCCATGATTTTCCAAAACACTAGATGGGTATGTGCAGGATCATGATGGGACAAAAAGTGGCAATATGATGGGTATGTGGTTGACGAGTTTTTTTACCCAAAATTGATGAAATGAAAAGGATTTTTAAAGGAGATTCTCAGCTTTCCACCAATATAAATTATGCTTTACTTTGAATTTAATAAGTAATTATTATTCATTTTCTATTCAAATTATACTAAAGTCTTGATTGATAGATTGATTGAAAAAAATCGATAGCTTTCAAACAGTATCACATTTTTTGAATCCAAAACAAGCGCCACATTCTATGCTTTGCATACCATAGGATTAAAAAAAAGAAAAAATGAATTTCATGAACTTTTTACCAAGTTAAGGTGGTCAGACATACTAGTTTTTTATATTTTTTAAAAGTTGTAATAAAAAAATCATAATTAATTATTTACTTAGAAAAAAATTATAAAAAATATGCATCACATTGGGACATGAGTCCTCTACTTATATCTAAAATATTATTAAAAAATATTATCATTTTATTGTGGTTAGGGTGATCGGATAGACACAACTTATTTTTTCCCTAAAATTTAAGTACTACTACATTGAAACTTCAATTTTTCACCAAATAATTTTTTTTTTTTTAAAATAGTGTAGTTTAGAAACTACATTCAATTTTCTACATATTCTATTCTTACATATTTTTAAAATAATATAGATAACTTATTCAAATTTTTACGTCACGTTGCCTAACTCTGATTTTTCTAATTTTTTTGCCACTTAAGGGTCTATTTTTTCCATGATTATCCTGCACATACCCAAGCCAACACATAACTGATTCAAACACCCATTTCCAAGTTACACAACATATATGAGAAATAACATAGACTCCTTTGGACCAATGTTGACTTCCTATACATTCACCCTTGAAAAGGCTACTCAATTAGCCCAAAAATGCAAAGCAACATACCTTCAAACACCACAAATACCCCTGAAACCTTGGGGCAGAAAATAAATTGCTAAGAAAACAAATATTCTTCAATTGGATTCCATTTGTATGGACCTATAACCATCAAATTAGAAAACCCTTGTTTTTAGTGTAATTCTTGAGGGTTTATTGGATGTAGCACTTCCACAATCTTTCATACTTTTCCACCACATTAGAAACCTTTATTTAGCCCCAATATGCTTAGAAAACTAAGAAACTTTTGGTATCTGAGAGCTTTTTGCATACCCTAGGGTAAAAACTCTATTTTCAATTTAAAAAAACCACTATTTTAAGACCTTTAACTCCATTTTATTTAAAAATCTAGTTCTCCATGCCTTTTATTCTTGAAATATCATTTCCTAAACCCTACCAACTCATCCCACTGAGTCAGATTGGAACACAGTAGGTGGGATGAGATTCAAGCCATTAAAATTTCAAAACTCTTATTCCCCTGTTCAGGAACCCATCTAAAGAAAGTCTAAGTTTTGAGGCACAAAATGAATAAATAAACCCTCTATTAAGAAGTAAAAATAAATTCAAGACATGTAATAATTTTTCTACATAAATTTTTGATACAAATTTTTTTGAAAGGCCTATGTATAGGTAGAAAACATAAGAAAAATAGTAAAATTTGAACAGACCAATTGAAACTTTATTGATTCAAAGAAAAAAAACTCCTTCAACCAAACATGTCTTGAGCCCTTGAAGGCCTTAAGTACATTTCTATTCATTGGAATCCAACTCCCAATTCCTTTAACCACCAATCTTAACTTACTTTTGAAACCTTAATGGTCGTTGCAGGCCAAAATGCAAACATTTTTCACATTAATATGACTCATAATGAAATGTTGCACTTTTCGAGTTCTAAATTTACTAAGACCTCACTTAATGTCTTGAAATAGCATCATTACATGTTCAAAACACTGTTCTTGCTTGTACCTAAATAAATTTACTAATTTTTCCTTCAAAGGCTACAAAGCAATCAGGACAAGTTGCGATCTCCATTTTTTTTGACCCTAAAACCTAAAAAATCCTCATAATACATGACCATCGATCCTATTAGATCTCATTAAAGACAAATGAAAATATTAACACTTTACCCATTGAAATGATCCACAATGATATTATGGTGTAGGTGCTCCTGCACCAAAAATGGTGGTTACAACTTGCTAATGCCAATGAAATGTGGGGGTAGCAAGATTTAAGGTTGGATTAGGCTTATGCAGGTCCTAATAGACATATTTGATGAATTTATAGGGTGTGCCAAGGTTGGAAAAATTGATTTCCTTAAAAACCTCATGAAAGTTGCTAAAAATGAAGTTGCACCCAAGTTGGATTTGAGGAGAAAAAGTGGCAAACCGCTATAATTTATTATATATAAATAGGATATATTACAAAACCTTGTTCAAATGAGCATACCAATAGGAAAGAACCAAGAAGAAAGCCTTTGGTTGTAGCTTGATTAAGTACAAAATTTTATTACAAAATTGTCCCAATAATAGTAACAAAGCATACACATGTATGACTAATTCAACCTATGAGTTTCCAAAATATAGACCCCTTTACATTTTAAACATACCCTTTATACAATCCCAAACATTTGACCCATATTTCAAAAAACATCACTAGGTATAGATTATGCCCATACACAATTATGACCTTTTTACATTATTTCCAATTTGAGAATTCAAGTTTTACAAAATTTTCCTATTGGAGGCATTCGGGGCACAGTCTTCCACAATAGTAGTATGTTCATGTTTTGGACTAACAAGCACCTATGCAAACCATCAAGGTAGCTTAGAATTACCAATCTATATTATTCTAAATGATGTGCAAAATATGATGACATGGTAATGTAAACTATAAAAGACACTTAGAATAACCAATCTATATTGTTGTAATCTGTCACATACCTCTTTTAAAGGATCAAAGTTGGCTATTGTTGTTGTAGGTCCATGATCAATCATGCCAGGAATATTGCAAAAGTGGGAAAATAAGAAATCTATATTGTCACAATAGAAAAGATGCTTAGACTAAAAAAATTGTATTAATCTAAACAACTTGAATGATGATGAATTGGTGATGTAAACTATAAAAGATGCTTGGAATAACCAATCTATATTATTCTAAATGACACAAAATATAATGAGATGGTAATGCAAACTACAAAATATGCTTAAAATAACCAATCTATATTTTTGTAATCTGTCACATACCTATTTGAAAGGATCAAAGTTGGCTATTGTTGTAGCAATTCCATGATCAATCATGCCAAGAATATTGCAAAAGTGGGAAAATGAGAAATCTATATTGTCACAATAGAAAAGATGCTTAGACTAAAAAATCTATATTAAAATAAAAAACTTGAATGATGATGAATTGGTGATGCAAACTATAAAAGATGCTTAGATAACCAATCTATATTGTTCTAATCTATCATATACCTCTATGAAAAGATTAGAGCTCGCTATTGTTGCAGCAGATCCATGATCAATCTTGCCAAAGATATCACAAAATTGCATACAAAATATCACTATTAAAGACACCTACATTACAATAGTATATAAAATATTAGTATTAAATAAAGAAAACTAATGAACTTAATCATAATGAGCATAAGTACTATACCTTCCATTCTTGAAAATTCTATTTAAGTGTGCTTGAAGGGTCATCTCTTTGCTTAAGAGTATCTAATATTGCTTCATGATCAACATTACTAAATGTCCATAGTTGTTTTGTCTTTGGTTTGGAATGATGCTTCAACAACTTAACATTTTTTGCTATAACAAGGTGTGAATACATGAGAATAGTTTTGTATTTCTCATAGTCTTTAAATGCAGGTATGCCATCCTTTCTAATCATGTATGTTCACAACCAAGTTCCTACAACCACAACTGAACCAGTAGGATACACAAAACCATAATCTTCCATTAGTTGTGTTCGCTTATGCTTTACCTGCACACATCGATCCAACCAATAGTTTGATCTCTTTTCATTCCCCTATGGGGCAACAACTACAAAAACATGTCCTGGCTATAGTAGATCTGAAAGAAAGTCATAATCAACTGAACTTTCCATTGTATCATTTGTCATGGATATTGTTTGAGATAAAGGAGTTAGATACTATGGAACCCATGTATCCACCCACTCACTTGACTCGCATTGATCCCACTCGCACTGAATACAACTCTAACAAAAACAAGTCAACTCTCATGTCCAAATGGTCCATATGCCTGCATCTAAGCTTTTGAAATTAATGCATCTTTGAAGAATCTTTGATTGTATGACAATCCAATCTACCTCCCATTGTACCCTCCTCAACAAACCAAAAGAATATCTGGACTATTGAATCAAGTGTCCCTCCCTGTGACAATGTTGAACTACACCGATCACAATAGAATGTACATCACTAAATTTTTCTCTTGAAATCTTCAATTTTTCCTTAACTAGAGCTCTCTTTACCCATGCACCCAATCCATCATGCTCCCCTTTCCCATGTCCAACTTCAAAAAAACTTCATAGACCCCTCTCTACATGCATTCTAATCAACCAATAAAACATATGACCATTCTTGAATTCACCTGTGCAATTATCTGACCAAATTAGATGTTGACCAAGTGCTATATCATGCTCCTGCAAGAACTCAAAAAAATTCTCAAAAAAATGTTGGAAATACTTAGACGAGTGAGATCTATCATCACTCATAGAAAAATGATACTCTCTAATTATCTTTTGATCATCCTTTGTACTATCAAGTGCATGTCTAAATGTTATGTGGACAAAAATAACAATCTAAATGGAATTGTAATACTGATATTGTACCTCATTTTTTGGTTGCACGGTGTAGTTTTCTACAAAATCAACCACTAATATAATAGTTCCAATCATAAAGGAGTCCTTACACATCCTAAATTGTTGATCCAACCACTGAGACCTATGACTATGCCTTGCATACATGTAGAAAATATTTTCCTTAAAATCTAAAATAAAATCGGCAACACTACATTGTTTTGTAACCAACTCGCATCTATAATCTTCACCTCCACTTTGCAAATTATATTTGACTATCTCATATCTCTTTTTCTCAACAAGCTTCTTTCCAAATTAATGTTTAGAACTCTCATGAAAAAATTGAACAAAATTTGACAAGCTACCACATTGTGAGCACTTTGCATTTAAACAATCATTTCTATTGAAAAATCAACCATCATCTCTAGAACATAAAAATAGATCTAGCAAGTCCCTTGATGATTTCAGAAGATGCATTGCCCCACACTCCTCCAACATTTCATCAGTATGCAAAGTGGAATGGATATAGCATAATAGCTCATGGTACATTGAGAACTCCACATGGCATTTGTAACAACAAGTATTATGAATCTTAAGAGGCACACAATAAAATGGCTTCAATACTTCAAAATTCCTTTGCAAAATTTCCATATTTGGATGTGTTTCAATAAATTTTTTGAACAACATTGTTTGGCTTGATTCCAAGAAATTTTTACGATGTGGTGTATGGTCTCAATTTCCAATTCTTAACTTTAAAACATCCTTTTCATTGGGTGATACTCTAGAGTTATCATGCCAAAATTTTTGAATTACCTACTTTACATTATCGATTAGTTTCTTATCAACACGTGGAAGCCTCCTGACAAAAACCCATGTATCATTTTGGAGAGGATCATCTATTATTTCTCTTCTTGTGAGTGCACTATCCAAATTTTTATGATTTATGTGAAAATCAATACAAGTTTGTCTCATAAAGCATCCTTTTTCAATTGATGGATTACTAGGGCGATTGTAATGACACTCCAAGCAGCTCTCTTATCGTTTTCCTTGTTATTTTTTCCAATAGACTTGAGAGCATTAAAAATATTTTTGACAATCGTAGAAAATTTTTCCGTCTTCTTGTTCACATGAATCTTCAATTTTTCTAGCAAAGGTATCATCTTTTGCATCTTTAGCAATTTTACAAAAAGTTGGCATTGCTCGATCAATGTCTTATTGCTAAAATATTGGTTGAAAAGTCTTCTAGCCCAAAACCAAATAATTTGTGTTGACCTCTTGCCTTGAAAATTAATTATAATGTTCTCATTAAATTCAAGTAACTATTTAGGGGTTCTTGAAGGTCTTGAATTTGGACTATGTCTTTCTTCCACACAAGGTTCTTCATTTCTCATGTAATCTGGTGAAACATAATTTACACTTGCTTCAATATTATGTTCAAAATCTTCATTTCCAAAATTTTCACCTTGAACATTTTCAATATGAATTTGAATAATTTCATTCCCAATTTCAATATCATGTTCAACATCTTCAAATCCAACATTTTCACCTTGAACATTTTCATTATCAATTTCAATATCATGTTCAACATCTTAAAATCAAACATTTTCATCTTGAACATTTTCATTATCAATTTCAATATTTTCATTCCCAATTTGAATATCATGTTCAACATCTTCAATTCCAACATTTTCACCTTGAATATTTTCACCTTGAACATCCTCAATTTCCTGTTCACTTGAAAGACCATAGGGGTTAGGTTCACCAATATTTATTATACCTTGTCTTCTCTTCCTATGAAATTCTCTATCTCTTTGTCTATATGCTTCAATTTTTTCTTTTGTAAGTGTTCTCTTATGTTTTTGCTTCTAATGAGTATTTCTCCCAATTATACCTTGTAAAAGATGCTAAAACATCATTTCTTATGAAAAATTTAAGTAGAAGATGCTCCAAAAAGTTGATCTTTGTCTCTTCCTATCTGAAATGACACATATGTCACCTGCAAACAAAATGTAGGGTCCGTTGGAATGCACAAATGACACTCATGGGGCTTTTATATGGTCCAAAAATCCAATATCCATTATAATATGATATATGATACATTTGAGGGTATGTGCAGGATCATCATGGAAAGAACAGGCCCTTAAGTGGAAAAAAAATTAGAAAAATTAGAG
>VDFB02196116.1:0-33893 GCA_007258455.2 Sequoia sempervirens | reverse complement strand
TGAAATGTAAAAGGGGTTTGTAAAGGAGCTTTCAACTTTCCAATCAATATAAATTGTACTTTTAGTTTGAATCTAATAAATAATTATTATTCATCTTCTTTTAGAATTATGACTAAAGTCTTGATTGATAGCCTCATTGAAAAATATCTATAACTTTCAAATAGTATCACAATTTTTTAATCCAAAACATATGTCACATTCTATGCTTTGTATACTATAGGATTAAAAAAAAAATTAAATTTCATGAAGTTTTGATGAAGTTAAGGTGGTCAAACATATGAGTTTTTATATTTTTGAAAGTTGTAATTAGGAAGTCATAATTAATTATTTACTTGGAAAAAAAATTAAAAAAAATATGCATCACATACCTCTACTTATTCTAAAAATTTCCAGACAAACATCTACTTCTTATTTTTTCCTTGAAATTTAAGTACTACTGCATTGAAATTTCAATTTTTAACCAAATAGATTTTTTTTAAAAAATAAATAAACCTAGTATTTTAGCAACTACATTCAATTTTCCATAGATTCTATTCTTACATATTTTTGAAATAATATAGATAACTTATTCAAATTTTTACGTCAAGTTGTCTAACTCTGATTTTTTTGAATTTTTATTGCCACTTAAGGGCCTATTTTTTCCATGATGATCCTGCACATACCCCTAACATAGGAACAAAATAACACATATGAAATTTATGTAAGCAGCTACAAGGCACAAGTATACATTTCCAAATACGTTAGGAAAAAATAAAAAATAAAATAAAACTTACAGGGCTGGATCAAAGCTTGACCGTTTGTCTTGCATCATATGGATAAGATCTAAGTTTTTCTTCCAATAAATTTTAGAAGTGGAACATGATGTCCACTATTCAAACAAACACATGCTCACAAGAGCTAGTGGAACCTTAGGTTGTCCACTAGGTGAGCCCCCAACGAGACACATATGCACATAACTGGTATGCACTCACACAAACATGCAAGAGGTTATGGGAAAGTCACAACTAAGTTTGGCTCCCATATGCACAACCATGCCAAAGCTATACCTCCTAATAAATTTGATAAGGCACCACACAAAAATGAACTTTGAGCTTCATAAGGCAAGAAAAGGTTCATATGCTTGACACTCATGAACAAACAAGATGGCACCATATCCAAGCAAAGTGTGTTATGCAAGCTGGCCATATAACAAATATTGTAAATGCAAAATTAGTATAAGGTATATTCAAATAAGTTTTTATTAGATAAAGTATTAACTTAGGGAAGATTGTGCCTAATGTCTCCAAGAGAGGACTGATTGAAGAGTAGAAGATTCACAACTTATGGGATGTAGTGTGTCACATCAAGCCACTAAGTGGAATATAATATGCTAAGAGAGATCATGATATTAAAGGACATCACACATAATTTCATCACAAAGCTATAAAATCATTGCATGAAGTAAGAAGACTCCACAATGAAACATGATTTTTGCAAAAGAATAATGTCAATGTATTCCTCCACTTTAAACAAATTGCTAAACACCATGTTGTGAGCAATTGCTTTAAAGTAGAAAATGATCAATGCTAATAATAAAGAGGACATGGGAACTTATTTGGAAATCCCTATGCCAATTTGTATGCTTCTAAATGAAGCTATGTCATGAAAATGGGTTGCCCCAAAATGAAATCACAAAATCACATAAGGGATACATGGATTCAGGGTCATTATCTCAAAACTATAATAGTCCCTAAATACTCATGGAACAATAAGAATGACACATAGAGAGAAAAAAAAAAGAAAAATATTTTTGAATCGACATGGAAGATACCTAAATGTCTCAATGCCTTGTGTCATCCCCAAAAGGAAAACACGAGACAAAGAAAATATAAAGGTTTACACCATAGAGACGAATGTAAATACAAATAGAGGAATGTGACAAAGAAAGAAACATCAAACAAAAAAGTACTTGGGATAACAGAATGCACATGAAATCACACACATAACATGAAAAAGAAAAGAATGAAAATGACTAGTAAGGTACATGTGATTCAACCTATGGTAGGTCATTCGCATCCCAATCTTGTTCATCATATAGGAAGGCAAAGAACTAGCCAAAGGTACAATAGCAAGTGTCAAAGTAGGGTCATTACAAATTTTAACACTCTTCCTAGGAGAATTATCATTTAAGCTCATAACAGAGGAAAACAATGTATTCAATTCATTATTCCCTTCTTCATCAATTTTAGCAACCTCATCATCATCTTCGAAGTTAATTACAATGGGAGGTCAAATAATCATGTCTAAAGAGGGATTTAGCTCTTGTCATGGTTGTGAAATAGGATATTTTTGTTGTGGCAAAGAGGAAGACTCATCGTGTATTGCTTTAGTCAAGTTTGTATGTTTATTTTCTTTTTTGTTTTGTTTGTTTAATCTTCGAGTAAGAGCATAACGTCTACACCTACACTTTCTAGCCTTTTTGTTTCTTTTAGTTCAATTTCAAGTTTTGTTTGTGTAGGAGAAAGTTTATCAACCATAGTTTTCTTTTCTTCCCTAATGGGAGGAATGGAAGGAACCATGGGAGGTTATTCAACCACTTTCTCTTTAGCTTTGTAAACTTATTTTATCTTAGGATGTGTGACATGATTATTTTCATTATCTCTTGGTATTTTATAGGAGATAGGAATAGGATCAATCTTGAGTTGGTCTTGGTTATTTGGAATGTCTGTAGGTTCAATCATAGTTTCATCAAGGATAGCAGGCTTAGTCATATGTTTCAAGGAATGTTTCAAAGGGATAGTTTTTATATGCATTTCACCTTTAAGTTTTGATAGGATTAGAAAAATAAGTCCTCTCGAGGTTTAATAGGTTCTATAGGCTCAGGCTAAAAGAAAAAGGATTAAAGCCATTGTATTGTATAATGAAAATTTCATTATCAAAGGGAAAATTTAATGATTTATGCATGACTAATGAGATAGCTTCCATGGAGCATAGCTATAGATAAACAAGCTTCACACAAAATTGATCTAATTTCAAGATGATGGAAAATGTGACATCTAATTTTTTTCGATCCTATTTGTAAAGGAAGGGTGATCGATCCCATCGTAGAGAAAGAAAAACCATTATGTATTTTTATCCATGCTTTTAGTCTATCATATGTTTCTTGATAGAGTTCATGCAAAAGTAAGAATTCCTTAGTGATCACATTCTCTCCATAGATGGGATCAATTAATATCCCATTAGTGGGCTTGTTACTGATTCGACCATGTGTTTAAAAGCATCAAGTGCATTTAGATAATTATATCTTTAGATGAGAAAGCAATGCCAAGAGGCTTTTAGTTTGGACCTTATGCTCAAGTTTAGTTTTGATCAATACAATCAAACCTTTTTTAATAGTATACATAGGGCCTTGTTCAATAGTATCCATGTTGTCATCATTTGTGTCAATGTTAATCACATCATTCTTTTTAGTTTCACTAGATTTGAAAAATGAAATGTTATGATTTTGCATAGGTTGGTAAATATTTACAGTTTTTGGTTTGGAGGGGCAATAGACTTATTTACTTTATCTTTAACACCTCCAATTGAAAGTCAACTAGAATCAATGAGGTCTTGCACAAGATGTTTAAGATGCTTACAATGTTCCATGTAGTGTCTATTTTGTTGGTGATAATGGAAATAGAAATTTTATCTAAAGTTCAGAGGTAAAGGCTTATTAGGATTGAGAGTTTTAATAGGAGGTAAGGTAATCATTTTTTGTTCTAATAGTTGGGTATGTGCAGGATCATGATGGGCCAAAAAGTGGCAATATGATGGGTATGGGGCTGATGACTTTTTTTTACCCAAAATCGATGGAATGAAAAGGCTTTTAAAAGGAGATTCTTAGATTTCCACCAATATAAATTATGCTTTACTCTGAATTTAATAAGTAATTATTATTCATTTTCTTTTCAAATTACAACTAAATTCCTGATTGATAGATTGATTGAAAAAAATCCATAGATTTCAAATGGTATCACATATTTTGAATCCAAAACATGCATCACATTCTATGCTTCACATAATATAGGATTAAAAAAAGAAAAATTGAATTTCATGAAGTTTTGACCAAGTTAAGGTGGTCAGACATATGTGTTATTTATATTTTTTAAAAGTTGTAATAAAAAAATCATAATTAATTATTTACTTGGAAAACAATTACAAAAAAATATGCATCACATTAGGACATGAGTCATCTACTTATATCTAGAATATTATAAAAAAATTATTATCATTTTATTGTGGTTAGGGTGGTCAGAGACACCTACTTCTTATTTTTTCCCTGAAATTTAAGTACTATTGCATTGAAATTTCAAATTTTCACCAAATAGATTTTAAAAAAAGATGCCTAGTAGTTTAAAAACTACATTCAATTTGATACAAATTTTATTATTACATATTTTTGAAATAATATAGATAACTTATTCAAATTTTTACGTTAAATTTCCTAACTCTATTTATTTTTTATTTTTTTGCCACTTAAGGGCTTGTTTTTTCCATGATGATCTTGCACATACCTAGTTGTGTCATTTTTCTATGTGGGGTATCGGGTAAGGGAGTACATTGTCTAGCTGAATCCCCAAATGTGAAAGGAGTTGTCTTCCTTATAGCAGCCACTTGTGTATCAACATGTTGAGCTGTTTGTTGAGGAAGATTAAGTTGAAGGAAGGCTTTAATCTATTTTATAAAAGGTTGATAATTGTTTTGGTTTGCAAATTCAAACTTCTCAGGATGACTAGAGGTGGGTTTTGCTTCACAACTACTAACCGATTTTTGATAATCATGAAGGGTAGTACACAAGTGTAGGAAGGAAGGAAACATCATCATGGTAATCTTATCTTGTATCTTGTTTTGGAAGTTCTCAATGAACATCCATTGAAGGTTAGGATTGAGAATATTTACATCAATTTGGGAATAAAGTGATTGGTATCATGAAATAAAGTCAATAACTTTTTCATCACGTCCTTTTACTTACATCTCATTAAATCAGCTAATGTCATCTTAGGACTCATGTGCACCTGGAAATGGTTAATAAAGGCATCAAAAAGTTTATTGAATGAATGAATTAAGTTATTTGGTAATGAGGAAAACTATTCTAAGGCATTATCCTTTAAGGAACTAGGGAAAAGCTTAGCCAAGAGCTTATCCTCAAGGATAAAGTCACTTCATAAGGAAGTATAAGTAGAAACATGGTTAGAAGGATCTCCTTTCCCCCATATTTCTCAAACCTAGGAATCTCTAGACCTTGTGGTATTGTCATTCTCAATATTTGCAAGGATAATGTATTACTTTTGACATAATATGTAGGTTGGCCATTTTGATTTTGGTTTATGGTGGAAATTTTCTTTTGAAGGGATGAAGCATTTTGTAAAAGTTGGGTAAGAATGGCATCATCATTTGTATTTAGAGTTGGAGATGAATATGATGGAGGTTTCTATGTGTTTGAGGGCGAAGTGAATGGAATGCTTATGGTAGGTAAAGTGGTAGTAGATATGGCGTGCATTACCACAAAGGTACTAGGAATGCTAGCAGAAATACCCAAGGTAGGAATGAGATTAATAGTAGGGTGTATCATTGTTGTAACTTGAGGGTTAGCATAGGTAGGAATATAGGCAATGATTGTGGGAGGAATTTGGGTTCCTCCTTGACTTTGGACATTGTTCAAAGGTTGAGTACAACTAGTGGTTGGGTTAAGATGTTTTCCAAAAATCTAAGCTAGGTTAGAAACATGTTCAACTCCTTTTTCTCTTTCAATCATGTGATGTATGTTATCTATGGTATGGATAGAATTAGTTGAAATATTTTTAGTTCTCAATTGATTTTGTAGGTTTGCTTAGTCTTCATGGATTTGAATTATGTTTTCTTGCAAAATACTAGCAACCATTGTTTCAACACTTGTCACACTACATGAAGGTAAAGAATTGTTAAGAGTATGGTCCATACCTAGTGAACAAGTTTTAACACTAGGAGTGAAAGAGCTAGATAGCCCAAGATCCATGACAATTGTGCTATCATGGGATGACATGAGTCTAAAACTTCCTCTCACTATAGTATTATTAATAGGACACCAAGTTATAAAGTTCATGCAAGGGAAAATCAATGAATGCAAGACAAATGCAATAAACCCAAGATAAATGATATTCTTTAATTCCAATTCAAATGAAATTAATCTAGATGCAATGAAATGAATAAAAGAGAAACTCTACAAATTGAAGCATAAATGTAACATAATAGCAAACTAAAATAGAAAACTAGAGCTTTTAATGCTGTAAAATGTAGTTTTTGGGTTTGACAAAGACTAAATCACCTAGAGGGGCATATGATTCCAAATAAGGGTTTTTCATGGGTTTAAATGTTGATAAACAGTCAACACAATAGACAAAAATTAGATAAAATAACCTACACTTGGACTAAATCTCCCAGAGGGGTGTATGAGTCCAAGATTAGGGTTTTTGCACAAATTTTAGAAAATTCTAAGTGAATGTTAGGTTTTTTGGTTTGAATGATGTCTAGACTAAGTGCAGTTATAGATTTCAAATGGAATTCAATGATGCAAGAGGAAAAAATGCAACCTATATGCACTTTCACTAATGCAAGATTTAGAAACCCTAGATGTAAATTAACTAATACAAAACCTAATGCAAAGTTAATGTAAGCTAGATTTAGGAATATGATGCACTCCAAATAAAAAAAAGGTTTTCTAAAGGCTAGGTTCACCAAAATGAAACCTCATCAATGGATTTTTAGTTTGTTTTAGGACATAAAATGACCGATTTCCTATAAATTTCACTCAAGGAAACCCTAGGGATCTCAATCAAAGGACAGAATGAGGGAAACATATCTGTAATAAGGTGTCCTAGGGTATGATTAGAGGTATAAAGGTGGCTCACCACCAAGTAAGGGCTTGGAAATAGAAGAAATGTAAAAGATATGCAAAACCTAGCTATATGACCTATAAATGAATTCAAATCAAAACAACACACTAAGACAGTATTGAGGTTCATTTGGAAAATAAGAGGCTTGAATGAAGGTCTAAAATCTTGGAAAAGTTGACTTTTTACGTACATTGGGAATCATATGCTAGTAGTGGCAATTTAGTCCTAGTTTAGGGTTTCAGGTTGAAACTGTAATCTAGAACTATTGAATTAGGATCTACAAAAAGAAAATGAGAGTAGGTATATTCAGACTCATACGCCATAAGTGGTGATTTAGTCCTAGTATTAGGGTTGCTCTAAAACTTTGATATCCTCTAGTACTTCCCTATATCTTCCCTCTTATCAAATTTCTAGTTCTAAAACATTGAATTGCAACCTATAGTTGACTTTCCGTGATCATGCAAGTAAGGGGACAACTTTGACAACTTTTCAACCTTGAAAAATTTTCTCCAATCTTACTCTTCAATGGATCTCCAACCTAGATTTGAAAGCCACACATCAAAGAGAGGGAAAAATATTTTTTTCTTAGTGGATAGGGCTTTTCCTTGGTTAAACCTCATTTTGGTAATCAAACCTTGAAATGAAATCAAATAGAAAGAAGGAATGTTGAATGAACAATATGTTATGTTGCAACTCACCAAACCCTTGAAAAAAGGCTGCAAACTTGTATGTGAAGGCTAACTATTGGAAATATGGGCATAAGAAATAGAAGCTACAAATATTTTACATAGAATAATAAGTGCTTCTCCCTTAATTTCTTTCAACAAGCTAAATTACATATATATAGGAGTGTTATCTCCTTAATTGTAGGAGAACTAGTATAACCTCTTCTAACCATTTCTTTCTATAGATAAGTTTTAATAACAACTTGAATATTTCAATCCTATACAATATTTCTTCACACATAATATTCTAATATTTAAACTAACACACCATAAATACTCTAACTCACATTCTATCCCAAGTGAACACTAATTCCTAACATTCCCCCCCTTTGTGCGAACATGGTAAGAAATCCCAACCTTTATCTTCTATAATCCCAACTCTCTAGGCTCATGATCTTGATTCAAAATGAAATGAACCTCCCATTAACCTTTCATGGTTTTCACACAAGTTTACCACAAACCTAGGCATGAACAAGAACCCAACAACTGTCCATGTCGTGTGGTTTTTTGGATCCTCCCACAAACCCTTTCAAAATTCATGAATTGCATTACACTAGTGCTTTTGTTCACCACGATGCTTGCACATCAGGGAAGAAATGAAGAAATCTATACAAGTCTAAAAGACCCATGTACTAGAAAATGTTTCACATCACATTCCATAAGAACACAATGTTCTTAATTGTAGTGAATGTTATCGATCACTTCCACTTGCTCTCAAATAACATAGAAAACTGTTACTGCCATTGGAAGCTGCCCTTGAATTTAGTCATTTTGGCACAAAATGGGAATGTAATATTGGTTATTAACCCCCCCCCCCTCAACAATGTTAAATTTCCACTTATTCACATAACTAGGAACACTGAAAAGTGAATCATATCATGCTACATATTACTGTCTAAATCTTGTTGTCTAGATCTTGCTACACAAGATCACCATTATCAATGAACATATTCATTGACTGATAATTTTCTAGTGAAGTACGACAGTTAGAGGATCATTGTAGTCAGAGGACCTATGCAGTCATCTACTCTCCAATACAATCATTTTTCCACCATTCACACACCACACTAAAAAGATGAAAAAAATAAAACACACTACATATTTATTTGTCACCATATCATGCATGTGGCCTCATCATTGGTGACTAATGAGAGGTCACTTATTGACCTCCTTCCTCTATTTACTTCATCCTCCATTAAGTTTTCTACTTCAAAATTATGAATTTGAGGCTTAATTTTTTTTATGCCCCCTCACTTTTGTAAACAAATTGCAAGACAAGTATATGCTACTAAATAAAAAATACATGAAAATGTCACTCCATACAAAATGGTGGTACCACTAAGAACTCAATGACTTTGTCTTAGGGAACTCACCATGGATCAACAACTTGGCATGTCTATCATGATTTTCATTCACTAATTGTGAAATCCATTTAAGTGGAAGGAACTAGATCTTCTACACTAGTCATGCTACCTCCAATTAGCTTGAAAAAATCCCAGTGAACCAATGTGATTCCGAGGATGATTGATGTCAAGGTTTTTGGCATAGATTAGTAGTACAAAGATGAAATATCTTGTTCTAGAAAAATAGAAAATACTGAATATGCACTGTGGCTTCACCAAACTTCACATGGGCTCCTTTGTGAGAATATAATGTGAATGTAGATACATATCTGCCAATCATGTGTGAAGCCATGATCATGCGAAGATCTTGTATGCCATGTTGTCCATTGGAAACTTATGAAGCTCGTCAAGCATCACCTCCCAAGTGAACCTTTACTACCGATTGAAGACATGCATAGTTATGTTGTTAAAGGAATCAATACTCTTCTAGCAAGATAAACCTGATGCATAATTATGGAAGCCTCAATCAATATGTGTTAGCCATGAATCTTGGATTTTGTATATGAACTAAGATCTAGCGATGCAAAAAATATACCAAGAGAATGATACAACAAAAAACCATAAGAACTGCAACACTAACTCACTAATTAGTTTATCCAAACCATAGCATGCCACAAAATCATATGCACAAGAAACAAAATCGCCAATTTGCAAGTGAGAACTTGATCTGTGAACAATCAAATGATCTACAAAAGGTTGGATCTATCATGCACAACCACCTCTTCTTCTATAGTACATAAATAAAATGAGAATGATAGAAAAGCTTGAAATAGCTCTCTTAAACATGAAATCTCATTTGTACCACAGGCATAGAATCATTTTGCTCTTATACCATATTCAAAATATGTGTACAAGAAATAGAAGCTACAAATATTTTATTAGAATAATACGTGATTCTCCCTTAATTTCATTCAACAAGCTATTACATATATATATATATATATATAGGAGTGTTATCTCCTTAATTATATAGGAGAACTAATATAACCTCCTCTACTGTTTCTTTCTATAAACAAGTTGTTCTAGCAACTTGAATATTACAATTCCTAGGGTGATCCCACAATACTATTTTACAAATTTTGGACAAACTGGATACTGAACTATTTTTTTCTAACTAAATCTTCACTTTTGGGCACCTATAGTGGCTAAACCATGAGGAATTTGAAGATGATGCAAACTAGTGATTTGTGACATTTTTTTCTAGATTATGAATATATTTTTTCCAAAAATTTTGGAATCAAATTGCACTTCTTTTTCCATCTCCTTCAAAAACTATTTTTTTTAGTAAACACCATTTTTAAGGAGTGATGCTCATTGTATACGACATAAATTTTCTTCCATGAAGGATAAAATTCTATTTTTTTGAATTTAGATTTGTAACTATGATATCTAGTGCTTCCATTTGGTTTCATAGTGTTTTATTGAAAAAAATTTCCTTAATCAAGTTTTGAATTCAAACCAGTTACAATTCAGACTCAGGCAGACCGTATACAACATAGCTTTTTTTGTATGTATCAAAATTCAATTTTTTTTTGTTGGATCAAGGACTTCAATAACTAGTGCACTAATATTTTTCAATTTTTTTTTTTTGATAATATGCTATTTTTCCACATGTGCAGGATATAGAGCTTGATTTTTGGTGAAAATTCTATATTTAATCAAACTAAAAAAAAATACATAATAAAACCAAAACATATTAAAATTATATTTTCTGGATATCTCATTTTAAGGACTGCCATCATCTAGTTGGGTCTATGAAGGATCCTCCCTTTTCATCCTCAACACGAGCTTCAAAGGGAAAAATTCTAGAGATTTTTGGTGCTAGAGGGGAGAAGGAGGGAAAGGAGGGGTTCTAGCGAACTGAGGTTTGCTAGAACTTGAGGGTTCTATCAAACCCCCTTGGTTCTAGTAAACCCCATTTAATGCAATTAAAAAGTAAACCTATTAAAGGGGGGTTCGCTTGAACCCCCTGGTTCTAGTGAACCCCCTAAAGTGTTTTCCATATGAAAACACATTTTTCCTTCTTCAATGGAATTGTAAACTAGTTTTGTGGGTTTACCCCTTAACACTAATATGAATGCAGATCATGAGTCTTACTTGTATGATATGGATCTTGACTTGAATTCTTGCTTGAATCATGAGATACCTACATCACAAATGTTAGCTCAAGAAAAAACATGATGCATGATGACTTTAACATGATGCTTGAATCTTGAATATAGCTCCAAAATTCTTGATAGTCAAATCTTAAATGCTCTATAATTTTCTCACTTGAATTCTTGTAAGATCACTGAACTTGCTAGATAACTTGTAAGCTTGCAAGGAGAAAATATGTAAAATAACCTTGTATTTATACTTGTTTTTTCCAAATTTCCCAAAATTACAACACTACAAGCTAACATCAAATCTAGGAGAATAAAATCTTTCCAAGAATTTGAATTTAATTTAGGTGTAAGCTAAGTGAGACTCATACACCAATTGTGGCATATGATTCCCCGTAGGTTAAGCTTGGGACATAGTTTTCAAGAAATACTTAGTTTATTGCCAAATTATGATCTAGGCCCTAAAACTTATGTGGAACCCTTATGCTCAAGGTGGCATATGAGTCCTAGATCACTAAATCTAGTCCATAGAATACAAAATCACTAATTATGGTTGGTCAATTGATATATGTTTGGATCATCCTCAAAAGGATGCATTAATTAATCCTTGTGGATGCAAAATAGGATGAAATAAGGCATAAAGAAGCCCACTTTTAGTATGGAGTTCCCAAACAAGTGTGAAAATGAAAAGGGATACATTTTTCTACACTACAATATATCATGTTCAAAATATGAAATCATGAATTACATAAACATGGAGCTCATAATCTCCCATACAACATGGGATTCACACATACAAAATTCTACAACTCAACACTCTAGCTTCATTCTTGCAGCATCCAAGTATGCAACCACCAACTCTCGAAAAGCATCCTTCACCAAATGAGCAAGAATCATTATATATAAATTATGTGAGGAGAAAACTATCATTGGTTCCAAAACAACTTCCAATAACCACCTTGAAATCCCATGCCCCATTTTGAGAAGAATAAAATATAAAATTATATAAAATGTAAAATTATTCATTGCAAATATGACCCACATAAGGGGAGAAAACAGTAATGCAAAACACTTCAAGATACGTTACATATTATATATTCCTTTGTTTTGTACATGTGATGAAGGGATAACTAATAATGTGTAATGTATTAAGGATTTTTTAGGTTTTGTAGGTAAATGAACTAGAAGAACAACTTGAAGCCATGCATAAAGAGCACCAAAAATAGTTAGAAAAAGATAAAGTGAAATACCTTGAAAAGCTAAATGAAAGAGAAAAGATGTGTACAAATCTTGAAGAGAAGGTAAAGTGACTAAATATTTTTTTCTTGTAAGAGTTAACGCTTCTTATTTTTTAAGCATCAACCAATAATTTGTGTACAAGTAAAATGACTTCAAGGGAAATTGGATTCAAAGATAAAAGAGTAGCAACTATTGTCACAAAAGTTATCTGAGAAACCACCAATAGTCTTTCAATTAGGGGACTTGGGATGCATGCTAGAAAATGCTCCTTTTAGAATGGATGAGAACTATATGGTAGATCCATCAACAAAGAATAAATTGGGACTACGTAGATCCATCAACAAAGAATAAATTGGGACTATCTTTAAATGAAAATGTGATATCAGGAACAAAATTAGTTGAAACAATACTTAAAATGTAGTAGCATGAGTTAGAAAAAGAGAACATATATAGAAATATTGAAGAGCAGATAAAGTCAACACATATTTAATTTGTTCCAAGTCTTCTACTTTTGAGTGTTCTTCAATTTTTCTGCAAGTAAAAGAATTTGAAGAACAACTTGAGTCCAAGGAAAAAGATCAACAAATCGATAAGCCATTGACTTCCCATCAATTAGAGGAGTAGCAAAAAATGAGTGAATGCAATTCTTTTAGAAAAAATCCTGCTCTAGCAAATCCTTTAACAGAGAGTAAATCTAGAGTGGCTTCTATGGGTGATGCAATTATAGGAAAAGGAATAACCCAAGAGAGGGAATGATTAACAAAGATGAATACAACTAATTCTTCTAGATTTTTCCCAGAAATCTATGTAATATTTTATAGAAAGAAAATAATGAGAAGGTGGATGATCTACCTTCTAAAACTCTTCCAAAAGGAATTGGGTGAGCTTCATGCCAAATCGTTCAAAGGGAAACTACGTCTTCTACAATGAGAAGAGTTACTACATGCTTCCTCTACCTATTAGAAATAACTAGATAACCATGTCAATTTTCTTAGATAAGAATGGAGGCATGGGAAACAGTGGTGATCACGAAATACAACAATGTGATATTAATTATCGAGGGCTAAACACAACAAACTAAGTCCACAATGGGATTCAAGGAAAAGTCAAGTTTAGAGGGCCAAATGTCCTTAATGATAGAAATAAGAGAAAATAGAATACAACTAACAATGAGGAGGAAATCAAAATTAAAGCTTCTACTATTCTAATGTTAGGGGAGAAAAACTTGCACTCTATTGATAATGGTAGATTAAAGCCTTTCAACTTTGTAAGAACCATTGGAAAATGAAATATTGGTGCTTAAAAAATATTGTGTAGAAAGGAAAAACCAATTAGAGGATGGAGCGGATAGGTGACACCACTTACTTATATTTAGGCTTTTCTTGATTTTTTCGGGTGATTTTTCTGATTTCATTTCTATCCTATAATATATTAAATGGATTGTAATATTGTATAATTATTTTATTTGATAGCATCTATTTAGATCCCACTAACAAATCAAAAGAAAATAACAGAAGTTGTTTTTCAATTACCATTTTATAGTTCAAATAGATAATTGTAGTGTAGAGGCCACCTTGAGGTTTGAGGTTGCAATTTTATTATAGGGTCCTAACACACAAAAAAAATGTTCACAAAGAACAATTGAATGATAATTCATTTTCCATTTGGCATCTAATTGAAACAATTATGACAAACAAAATGACTTTTAAATAGAAAATTAAATGATAGAGAAAAAATTAACCTATAGAATGTGGAAGCTACCATTAAAAAGGTAATTGTCATGTTTTTTTTAGAGGTACTACCCAAATGCAATTTAAGGGCTTGTAGTTGTGGTTATACCATGAAAAAAGGGGTCCATAAATAGCTGATCCACCTACATCTCTACCCCATTGGTGATCACTTTGCACAATGCTTCCTCTTGTACTCTCTGCACATTGCTATCACATTCCATGAATCCACCAATACGGGTTCTCGCTAAAAGCATGAGACTAACAACTCCCTCAATTTTTTGGGCAATTTCTTGGCAATCAAAATTATCTCCATTGCTACTGCTAGATGATTTTCCTCTTTATCTTCCAATAAGGTGTTTATTATTGGTGATTAAATCAACAATCCAAGTATTGAGGGATAATGGTGAAGGAAGTTGGTGGAATAAAAACCTAAGATTTGCTGATAAATCAAAGGTTGAGGTGGGAGGGAGTTGATAGGCATTGCTAATAAGATGGCATTCTCATCTATGCAAGTGAGTGTCAATGTCTGCATCTTTGCATTGTTGAAAATAGTATATTATAGAGTATCCACATTGAGTTGTGCATGGATATCACACATTAAGTCTGAAAATGTATAATGCATTGAGGTGAAAAGATGCCAAAAGATGCCTAAATATTTACGCATTCTCTAGCATCCAAATTTGCATTCACCTATCATTCAACCAATCTAAATTCAATAAAATTGAACATTCATAATAAACAGTTAACAGTTTAGAAAGTTGTTTATAATAAACATTGAAAAATAATTTTCCATGATAGAATTGGAAAATTTGTTTGGCTGTTCAACTATACATTAATAACGGTTTAATGTTAAATCCTCCACTATAATTCCATGACAAGAACTAGTAATCTAAATTTAAAAGCTTGAGCAATGTAAAATAAAAAATAAATAAATTGCAAACATATAAAATTGACTTATAAATTTAATTTTTATTAAATACTAAAAATTAATTTTCTATTCTAATATTATAATTTGAATATTAAAATAATAGTATTTTACTTTTAATAAAAAAATTAAATGCATTACATGTAGTGCTTGAAATGAAGAATTGTTCATATTTTTTTCCTTCATTAATACAAAATTTCATCTAAAAATATTTTTCTAAATTAAAACACAGTTTTGAAACATATACATTGAGCAAAATTCTATCTAAAACGATATATGAAGAATTAACCATATGTGAGGTGCTAACATTGCATCACATATCAACAATATATGAGTTGTTGCAATTGTTCTACTGTTACCAAATATTTTGAACCCCGAGTTAGTGTATCACTTATCAACAATTAACTTATTCTGCAGGGTTCATAAATCCCATAGAGAAAATATACACAGATTGAAACATTATAAATAGTATTGTTTTTGAAATTCTTGAAATATATCTCATGCCTGAACAGAATTTCCGTGCAGTTGAAACATTCTCACCTTGGAAAAAAATCGGACTCGCATTTAAAAGGCTGAAAAAATCTTGTCGATCTTCAAATCAAACATAACTTCAGTAGCCCTAAAACCCCGATATTCAGATCTCCTTTTGCTTACTGTAAATAGATTGAAGCAGCAAAAAAAAAAAAGAAGCAATTTGCAATCATATAAGATACTTATAATTGTATTTTTTTATTTACTATTAAATAATATTTTTTTATTCTAATATCTTAATTTGAATATTAAAACAATAATAGTATTTTATTCTTTATTAAAAAATACTAAAATATTCTTTCTTTCTATAATGCATTTACATGCAATTCTTTCACTTATGAAAAACCTCCAAACTTTCATGTAAAAATAGTTGTCTAAAATAAAACACGAGGTAGGACAAAATTGTTCTCATTTTTACCAAAAAAAATAAAAAGGTCATAACAAATAGAGCACACTTCATTAAGGGTGGTTTTTTCAAAATCTAAATTCATATGAATGTACGTTGATAGAGAACAATAAGAAATTATTACTTTGAAAAAAAAAAATTATGCATTTCCTATAGTTCTTAAGATTCATCTATATTTCCACATTTTGAATGTATGTATTTTAGTGCATGTTCTTAATTATATTTTGGGTCCTAAACTTATAAATTATTTTCATTAGTTGGCCCCCAAATTTCAATATGGATGTCCATCAAAGATTAGATTTATCTTTGTAATTTTCAATATGTAAATTTTGGTCAAAATTTGAAGTATGAGTCATTCAATGGTGATGTTTATTTTTGTTTGGGCTGAAAATTATTAATCAAATTCCAAAGTTTCCTTTTAAGGCTAGTAATTTTGTATCCTTTTAATGGTTCTTTGTAGGTTTCCAAAGTAATTGAACTTCAATATCAAAATATCCTATTGTATGTTGCCCTCCACAATTCAAAATGAATGAAGACTTCAGCTTAGGCTTGGCTCAAGAAATTTCATGTGGTGTGAAATATTTATTATAATGCAAGGATTGAAACTAAAATTGGTTAAGTTAAACCCACATATATCTCTTGCAAGATGTAAATTTATTATTCAAGTAAATTCCAAAGTTTAGTTGGCTATAGTTCAATTTGTTTGCATTAAATCAACTTTACTAGTGCTAGTTGTCAATTGAACTTCAAAACCAAGCCTAAGTGACCCAAATATATAGTTTGAGTTTTTTAGGTAGGTGTAAGGTCACCTAGCCCACTCCCTATAGTGCATCTAAGGAATGTGACAAGTACATTGTTGGCAAACTCCTAGCAACATGATCAAGGCGTAAAGGTATGATAAACAAATGTATGAATTCTACAATCATAATAGATATGTTATGTTTCTCTATTATATTGGATAAGATACCAAATCTATAAATTAGAAGTTAATATTCCACATACATTCATGTAGAGTAAATATTCTTGATAGATTCTTCTATGCGTACCTTTTCACATTGATGCAAGATTTTTGTGAGATTTTCATATCTTTTGACGAATTTATTTCTTATCCATAATATTATATTAACTACCAGTATTTATTGCTTAATATTTAATCATTTATTTTAATTATTCTTATGACTATCTGATTATTATAATTTAAATACTGCTATTTAATCAATTACTATTATAGTTTTAATTAATGAATGATTATTTGATTTGAAATTAACTTACTGTTTTAATTCACGCCACCTATGTGATGTGGTCGTTAATATTTTAATGGTTGCAATCTTGGGAATGCATGTCTAGTGAACTGTTGACCACACTCAAAGTCGTGGAGGTTAAGTAATAGTTTAACTCCATGCACCAGGTATCCTGCATGTTGTGGAGGGGAGGTTTCTGCATGTTTCGGATTTGCAACAACAATTAAGTGGTGATAAAAGCAAGAGAAGCACCATTCTCGAGGAGGCATTCCTTCTATTTCTACATGCTGCTCGATCTACTTCTTAATTATTTGCTTAGATTTTTTTCTAAAAGTAAGTGTTGAACATTGAAGTGTATCGATGGAACCGTTGATCAAAGCCAATAGTGAAGAGCGTTCGGTTGAATTGGACAGAGAACAACGGATTGAAGTGGGCGAAGAACATCCTCAACTTCAATGGATTGAAGTGGGCGAAAGAGAGTTACGAAATTTTTCTGTGGGTTTGGTAAGTTTGGTGATAGCATCGAATATCGCCCTCTTATTCATCGTGATGATCGTTTTGAAGGGTTCCCAGAAATCCATGATTTTTTTCATATATTTTGTCGGAGCCAGTGCGGTTTTCGTCGATTCGATACTGGTTGTAGTGGTCATTGTGTTTGAGATGGCTTACCGAGTCCGTGGCAATGTTCCAGAAGATTTAGAGGCTTTGCAGACATCCAAGAATTTTAGCAGAAAGAGAATTATGTTAGTCAGCATGATGTTTTCGTGTAGCGCTCTGGCTGAATACTTCATTGTCAGTTTCCTTGTGCAGTAAATTATTTGTGCGGAACTAGGTTTGCTTATACTATGCTGTGGGATTTATAGTAGTTCGGTCCGGCTGGCAACTAATGTTTTTGGGATTTACAGTAGTTCGTTCTTGTTGAAGTTTGTGCACCTTCTATATACCAAAGTGAAATCTAATGTTTCTTAACAATTTGTTAAATAAGGCTTATAAAAATGATTGCTTGTTGCTGTTTTTGTTTGGGGTGGGATAAGTTTAGAGTATATCGCTGGGCTAACTATATAGACGAGGAGAGGCTGTACCCATCTCTCCTGCTCTGAGCTTCGGCTTCTCTATATAGGGCATTTCATCATTACCTAGAATTGAGCAAAACACAAATATCAATTTGTCAAATCGATCGGGTTCTTTTCTGTTTAGTTTTTGGTATTTTAAACATGTTTCTAAATTTTTCATGTAGTCATTTGTATGGAGCTTAATCTGATTTTACAAAGGAAACCTCAATTTAATAGTTGATATACAAGAAAATTCTACAGTTTATATGGGATAAAAATTAAATTGTTTGTGATGTTTTTATTTCTGAATATTTTTATTGCATGAGAACACCAATTTAATAGTGAATATACACAGTTCATATGGAATAAAAACTGAAATACTTTTATTACATGGTTTTTGAGCATGTGCTGCAATCATTGCATGGAAATGTCAATTTAATTGTAAATATACAAGAACGCTCTCATAGTTTATATGGGATAAAAATTGAACTGTTTGTAATATTTTTATTGCATGCTTTTTGAGCATGTGTCACAATCATTGCATGAAAAGATCAGTTTAATAGTGAATATATAAGAAAACTTTCACACCTTATATGGAGTAAAAACTGAACTCTTGTAATGTTTTTATTTGTGAATATTTTCATTGCATATCTTTTGAACATGTACTGCAATCATTGCATGGAAACGCCAATTTAACAGTGAATATACAATAAAAATCTCATAGTTTATATGGGATAAAAACCGACCTGTTTGTAATATTTTTATTGGTAAACATTTCTATTGCATGATTTTTGAGCATGTGTAGCAATCATTGCACTCCATGAGATGGCATTTCTTTGTGACATTGATTCAAATAGTTCACATGTTCTGCAAAACGATTCAAATAGTTCACATGTTCTGCAAAACTCGCAAATCTTATAGTGAAAATATACACAGGTTGTATTGTTTTCAAAATGCTTAAAATATATCCCAAACCATAGTCCACTTGTGATTGCTTTTGAAATGCTTATACATAACCAACTTGTCAGTCTGTGCTTGCGTTTGAAATGCTTGAAATATATCCCAACCCCTCTCTATATGTTTCATTTCTAGCAATTTTTCATTCATTAATGACTGCAAATTTTCTAGCCTGATTTACTAACCACCATATCCTATGGCAAAAATGTTGTATAAAAACAATTAAACGACAAAATACAATGTATCTTCATGGAACAAAATGATGGAAACAAATGAAGCTAGTTCTGAATTTTTTGCAATAAGAGTGTGTCAAGCTTTTGCATGCTTCTCAATTAAATATATGAAGACAAATTCCAACCTTGCCCTCAATGAAGATATAGTTTCTTTGGCTAGTTTTGTTCGAGTTGAGTTATAAAAGTTGTAGCAAGTCATGGCAAGCTATAGAGAAACAAGATAGGTCAGTGAGAACAAAATTGTTCTCACTCTCCAAAAATAAATAAATGAAGATCATAACAGATAGAGAACACATCATTAAGGACAATTTTTCATAATCTAAATTCATATAAATTTATCTTGATAAAGAAAAATAAGAAATTATATTTTTTTAAGCAATACATTACTAATGAACAAACAAATGTTATACATATTGTGTAGTTCTTAAGATTTTTCTACAGTTCCACATTTTGTATGCACGTATTTTAGTGCAAGCAGGAAAGATGCTTGAAAATTTGAGAAATTTGGGTTTGATTCCAATTGCATTAGCATGGAAGTTCCTTTACCCTTTTAAAAGAAAGTCCATTTGGTGCATCTTCTATAATCAATGAAGGATGTTGGATGGCATAGAAGAAGTCATTGGGAACAAGTTAGAAACAATGGAATTGTTAACTAGAACTATAGGTATGTTTTAATTCAATTTTTATTTGTATTTTTAAAAATATGTCTTAATAATTTAGTAACGATTCAACAATTATGTATTAAAATGGCTTTATATTTCTCCCATTTTTTTTGGTAAAGGCTTCTGTTAAATAGTTATGCTTCTTTATATTTAATAGCGTAGTGATAGTTTTAAACTCTAAGGAAAGATACAGTTGAAAAAATGCTCTTAAGGGTTGTTGGGTTTAAAATGTTCATAATTTGTTCAATAGTTTCCACCTTCACATGCATGGAAGATGGATTTAAAATGTTAATAATTTGTTCAAAGTTTCCATCTTCACATGCTTGGAAGATGTTTTTAAGAATTTTTGAGATGTGTTTTAGATTTGACATATACATTTTCATGAAATTTTAAAATACCTTTGGTTGGTAATGTTTTAATTTTTACAATTTAAAAATATTATTAAACAAGGGCTGTAAACACTAGTTATTGATTGTAGAATGTATTTATTTCAGTTTTACATTTCAAGTATTTGATTAGTATCAAATGTCCTCACTTTAGAATTTGTAGTATTTTGGTCTAAATTGATGATGGGTCATAGAATAAATAGTAAAATTTTGAAGACTTACAACCTATACTAATTTAAATAGTAAAATTTTGAAGGCTTATGACCTATACTAATTTAAAGGTTGAAGCTTGCTTGAATATAAGAGTTTATAGCCCTTATTACTATTTGAAAGGCTAAAAAGGACTTTAACCCCACATTATCTCAAAGGATTCAAGTCTATTTTAATTCATAAGACCATATAATCCAACTTAATTATTTATAGGTTAAGGAAATAAAACACTTCCTAACATATCTTTTTTGAGATAGATTAATTAATTACTATGATAAAAAAAATTGGGAAAGATCACCATTCTAAAATTGAATGCTCAAAATTTTAAATAATGAATGTGAGTACTTAACTTTAGGCCTGATGTAGAATATGACTTTGGTAAAGTATTTCTATGCTTGTCATACTTAAATGAGAAATAATCGATGGATGGATTGTTAAATTTTTGATAATCAATTAAACTATTCTCAGTTTTATCATTAACTATTGTTCAAAGTGGTCAATATCAAAATATATTTTTCTGTTTGGCCCAAGAGGTAAACTAAATCCAGAAAGCTCACTTATTTTAAACAAGTTCCTAAATTTTTCACTGCTTTAAAATGTTAATGTTAAAAGAAGAGATATGTAGTCATCGGAAATGACTATCTAGTCCCTAGAATGCACTTATGGGGATGGATGCCTATACATCATAACTGTTGTTCTTCTCATTTCTCAGCCACTTCACACACCGTGAAGTTTTTGTTCCTCAGACACTTAACTGCAGTTTGTAATTTCTCAGAAACTTAATCGAGACACAAAGAAAACTACAGTTTCTTGTGGAAAAAGCTTTCCTCGTGGAAAAATCAAAGCTTTGAGAGTGCCCACGGCAATTTTAGTCTTCTTTTTGTTTTTTTCCTTTTTAATCTAGTGTTCTTGAGTTGTTCTCTTTAGGTGCTTAAGTTTTGTCTGCTTTAATGTTTTTTTCTGTTTTAATCTCCTTAGGCATCAAGTTTCAACCTATTTCCTTCTTTTTCCAGCCCTGATGAAGAAAAATCTAATAATCAACAACATCCCTTATATTGCAGTAAAAAATTTTCTTCTTTATCTATTTCTTTCTTGCTTTCAGTTTTTTATTCAAACTCTTTCTTAACCAAATAGCATGAGCATTATGGAAGCTACTCTATTTTTTTTTTAAGAAATCTCAAAGATCAATAGTAAAATCAATTCTTTTCAGTTGTTATGCCTTTTCTGGTCCTTCTAGTTGCACAACTCACATTAAACCAAAGCCACAACATTATGTCAAATTGATAATCCAATGCCCCATGTTTCAGAGAGGAATTTCAAAACAACATGTTAACCTATAATTTTGCCTCAAAGATTTATTCATCCCTCCCAAAAATTTCTCACTACTAGATGCCCATTTTATTGGGCTACATGCTTGGAAATCTCCCTTAAGAAACTATCTCTGTCTCCTTATATCTGATGCACACAAACGAAACAGCACAATTTTACATTTTATACTGCATTTATTTTAGAGCTAAACACATGGTCATCTTTTTATAGTTTGGAATTTTAACATAGACCATTCTCTCTAAAAGGATATGTTGATTTCTGTTCTTTCTACATGCAATTTTTTGTGCTTCATGGCTTAATTCTTTTCTCCATAGTAGCCATGTAAATTGACAAATATAAACACCCCTTATCAAAATACTATATCAAAATATGTTTTGAGAATGCACTCATTAAGAAAGGCATCAAGAGTAATAAAAAAATATAAAATTTGATGGTCACCTTTATCTGTCATAGAAAATTTTATGATGGTCTAGTCATTTAAATGTCTTTTATTTAACGTTTTAAGAAAAACATAAATTTGATAAAAAGATTTATGGATTCAACATTGTTGTTTATTTGGATACAAATAAATAGATACAGTTGAATCCAATTTTCTTTTTATCTAATTCTCACCAACTATGGAAAGATCATTCCTACTAAAATATAAATTGTCAAAAAAAATGTTTAATTTATGATTTTTTTATACAAAATCTTTTATAAATGCAATATTCTGAAAAATTAGAAAATAATGATAATTATTAGTAAGAAATATAAAAAATCTTAAATTTACTGTTAACAGAAGTTTTAAAATTCATATTAAAAACAAATCTTGTTAAAAATATTCTAAAAGTTAAAAATTATATTCTATTTTGAAAATATTCCAAATTAATATATATATATATATATATATATATATATATATATATATATATATATAATATATATATCATACATATTAATATAAAAGAAAGTTTCTAAATCCATATTATAAAATATTCAAAAAAATTGTAATTTATTCTATTTTTTTAATATATATAACAAACATTATAGAATGATATATATTATAAATTAAAATACTATATTATATTTTTCCTATAGTAAATTTTAAAGTTGTAATATACAGTTTAAAATTGAAAAAACAAGGAAATAGACCATCAAATTCAAGGCCCTGTCCAAATTAATTTTTGTGAAAATTTCATATGTAGTATCACCCACTTAGCATTGCATTTGGATACGTAAATTTCACACATAAGTTATTTAAGGTAATAAAATTTCACAATATTATGGTTCTCAACAAGTAAATAGTGATAAATCTTTTGGATAGTAAAAATAAAATTTAATGTTATTTTCGAAGCATAGTGTAATGAATCTCATCATCTTAGATAATTCAATACTAATATAAGAAAACAAAATAATTTCTAAATCTTTTTAAAATTGGAAACATTATTGAACTATTTTGTTTACTATCTCAAGGGCTAATCCTTTATACAAAAAATAATAGATTGTCAAAATGGGAGATTATCAAGTATTTGATCAAGTAGAAAAATATAGCTAGAAAACATGTAATATGAGAATATGAAACAATATTTCAACTTCCTTCTAAATTCAACCCTTCAAGGTCATAAACTCTATTTTTTCCATTGTAGACAATATTTTTCTTGCACATCTAGATTGTTATTTAAGTATATTCAACACATGTGTTTGATGTTATATATGTATATTTATTCAATGGTTGTGTGATTGGTAGATGTAGCTTCTAATTCTTATATGTGTGAATTTGTAAAACATCATCCTTGCATGTATGTAGTCAAGTCATGTTCCTATTTTATGTTGTAGCTATTTTGGATTTTGGATGTTGTATGTAAAGTTTAATTTTTTTCATACTTTTTATGAATTTATTTGACTTAACATCATAGGTTTCACTTTAGGGTTTAAATATCGTCATAATTTTTAGCTTTTAGATTTATGCTTTCTAATATTGTGCATCATCATTTTTAAGATTCTTTATATAGTGGTATTCCTATTAATTTATATTCCATAGATATATATTTTTGGGCCTAGGCTTTATAAATTATTGTGTCATCACTTTTGCTCACTGTACTCATCATTGGAAACATTTTAGTGTTTTATCTTAGACCTATTTTCTTACCAATATTCTAATCTATAAAAAATTAAACATCATTCTTACACCTTTTTTCTTCTAGATAATTAGAATTTAAGGAAACCTAATAATTATATAGTTTTATGAAACCTATACCACCCACCCTTGTGTATATAATTTAGAAACCTTAAAATTCCTCATGCTTATCAGTTTATCAACCAAAATCAAACCCCAATTTCTCATAGTTTGAGCACTCATGTTCACCTATTTGATATAAGGAGTAAAACCCTTAAATGAAATTCCTTTGGTTCATGACACAACTTCATGTAGAGATTAAATTTATGGTGAAGGCTATGTATTGTTGTGTTTTCTAATATATTCCAATATTTTTCTACACATTTTTTCAATGCAAATTTACTCCACTATTTTAGTTGACTTCCAATTTTATATGTTTTTTAATCTAATTTATTTTTTGTGGGTATTTTATATTTCATAAACATTTTTGTTGATATCTATCACAACATTTTTTATCTAAGCATTTCACATGAATATTTATGTTGAGGTCATTTATATTGATTCTATACAGGGTGTAGTCTAGTAGAGACCCCTCCATATTCTAGGAGTTTCCATGCCTAATTAGGATGTTCTACATAATTATGTAAATATCTTGAGGATCACATTTGATGACCTATTATTATTTTTGATTATTTGTCACCATATTGATTATAAAACTAAAAATTATTTCTAGTGATATTTTTAAAATAACATACAATAATTCTTTGAGTAAGAATTAATTATTGAAGTAGATATGAATATGCAATGTCTCTTGTAACTTTTATTTACACAAATATGTGTCTATCTCTTTATATTATATTCCTATGAATATTTCTCTCCTTTTTAAGTTATAATTATGTTTCCCAATCACATAGATACTTGTCATCATTTATTAAATTGCATTCTCTATGTTCCCTATTAGGTAGGTGCAGTATACTCTAGAGCACTAGCATCTTGCATACTTTAGTGATATTAATTTTGTCCCATAATTTGAGATCTTGTGTCAAAAATATCAATATATATCTACATTTTTATGGATTCCCAAGTTGCATATGCTATATAAAAGTTTAAGGATTCAAGTCAAGGAATTTACAAATTTACATTCATTCTTGATTGCATATGCAACTTATTGATATCATCTTATAAAACTTTTGTAGATATTTAATATCAACACATGATACATTTAATAGTAAGTTTAGATCTAATATATGCATTGAAATTTATTTTGACATCTACAAGGACATTGATGCATATTCATAGAGTCTTCTCAATATTTTTATTATATAGTATTAAACTAAACATTTCAAGAAGATAAAACAAAAATTACTACATATTGCAACATCTTAGTGAAATAGAATCATAATAATGGATTATAGTTGCCACCATATGTATTATAAAATTACTTCATAATATATATGTAACATTTTCCAACAAATATTTTTTTCTCTATTTAACAATATCTTATTAGCCGATAGGCTATATAGTGAGAGGTTTCAGCCTGAAACCTCTCTCACACCGCCAAACAACAACTAGATCACCGTTAAACTAGGAGGTAGTTAGTGGTTTTCAGAATTCGATTTTATCCCATAAGAGTTGCCATTTAATATGAAATCTTTCATCAAATCCTGTAGGTGTAAAATCATATCAAATCTCACGGTAAATGCAGTGCCATAAATGCCTCCCTTGTGATGGTGTCAGTCATGAAGCCTCCAATATTTAGGACTAATTTTCGTTTATTGTGAACAGATTGAAGCAGCCGCTGCAGGGAGACTGGTTTTGGTTTTTCTCGTCTTCTTTGATCAATTTTCATTATACCTATTTTTCCTCCAAACTCTGCAGACTCTGTTTCCTTGTAATATTTTTCTCTTGAAGCATATCCTGGTGATAATCGATGGAATTTCGATGCCATGAAGACAATGGGTGCTTAGAATTGTACATTTTATTTGTCTCTTTGTTTGTCGGCCAATCAAAATGATTTTCAATAATTCCTTCCACCACTGCCAAAGCCGTCTATTTTATTTTGTTTTCTTGGCTTTGCTTTAGGTAGGGCTTTAATCAATTTAATTGACTAAGTTATGGTTCTAATCGATTTGATTGTTGTAGGCTTATGCAAGTATTGATGGATTCAATCATACGATCCATGGACTGGAATGTGGAGGAAGTGAAAATCTCGGATGTAGATAAGCTTGAGCCGATGTTTGGCCACGTGACACTGTACGAGTCTGATGTTCAAACGGGGCAGGCTGTAATTCCTCTGAGACTATCTGAAGAAGTAAAATCATGGAAGTTTCTGGAAGACTATGTACGCAAGAAATAGGAGGAGAGCCTCAGAATGGGTTGATGAAAGAAACAGAGCAATTTGCGCCCAATCCCCAAACCATATGTCAAAACCCCTAAAATTCAAACAAACATGATTGCAACAAATAGTTATTCAAATCATGGTTCCATGGGAACATAGTGCCAGGGGCCTTGTTGAGTCCCAAGGAGAGGAATGGGATCCTCTCTACTCCTCCCTGCATCTCTTTTTTTTTTTTCAAATTTTGCAATGTCCCAACTCCCAGGAATGGTGCATAAAAAGAGAAGAAAAAATATGAATTATTACTTATCCAGTTAACACTGCTAAATTAAAAATATTACACTGGGTGAAACACTAACTTTGTAGTGTCAGAAGTTACATATATCAATGCATAGCATCCAGTTTTGCTATATTATATGCCAAACTTCCAATTCCAACAATTCCAATTGTAATTGCTTAAAATCCCAACCGTGAGAGTCCATCATATATTTTTTGGATGTTAAAAAAATTCTTGAATGGGTGGGACTGTGGGAGAATAATATTATTATATTAATAAACAGAGGGATTTGAGGAGTATTTATAGCTTGTTTGTTTTAGCAAACCTATAATCACAGGCTTTTTTGTCTTGTAGCATCATATCTTTGGCTTCAGTTGTGGCTCTTTAAACTTTGTAGATTTTGTATGTATATGGTCTCCATTTTTAAGTGTGTTTACATACAAGTGGTTGATTATTCAGGAGACCACATCAGAGGTATGGATTTGTTTTGAGATATTTCAGCAGTTTTGTTTTTGTTAATGCAATAGTTAATGAGTTTAGTTAATAACATTTAAAATTTGTTATGTTTGTATTTGAAATCGAGGAGGTCTAAATGATGTTGTAGTCCATGAAATATAATCTTTCAAAGCTTCTTAATGTGTGATTGTCAATAGGAGGGGATTATTTCAAATTTCACATATCTCACCTTTTTATGAAGTTAGCTTTTATGTGTTTCGCTTGCTTCAGATGTTCACAACATTTGGTTATCTTGTTTATCCTTATTGACATTTTAAAATTAACTTTGGTTACTTTATGGATGTTTATCAAAAAAAATTATATCACATAATAAACGATCATAGCAAATCTAAGTATCTGATCTTCTGGAAAAGAAAAGTCAACATTAGAGCCAGGCTAGAGATGGAACGTAGAAACACAATAACGTTTGTAGATTATTCAACCTCAAACTTTTTAAAAAATATATCCGTACTAAAACACATGCTCCATCAATGCAAGAAATAAATTTCAACTACCTCATGAAATTCAAGTCATATGAGACAATCATTAAATGCTAACAAGATTTTGATATTATGTATTAGGTCATGTTTTTGTAGTCTATTCAATTATGTAATAATGAATTGACATTTATGTGTAGTTTCAAGTCAATTTTCATTGACTCGTATTATATTATTATGTTCAAATTGAGATGATTTATGCTCAACCAGATAATGAAAGCCAACTTTTATAGTTAGTTCTAGATTCGAAGTGCTCATATAGTCATTGCACTAATACATCAATGCTGCTATAAGTACAATAGTGTTTGATTCTTAATTTCTCAAGCCTAAGCTTCTTGTAGAAATTATGAAATAAGAAATTGTACGATGCTACTTAATTAGAAATTAAGTTACAGTCAAGAGAAGAAGAGAACTTAGAGAAGAAT
Organism: Sequoia sempervirens; assembly: GCA_007258455.2. Classification (NCBI taxonomy): domain Eukaryota; kingdom Viridiplantae; phylum Streptophyta; class Pinopsida; order Cupressales; family Cupressaceae; genus Sequoia; species Sequoia sempervirens. Next base: position 5,745 of record VDFB02196116.1, on the reverse strand, counting down.
TAAGAATACTATATTTATCCTAAAAACCTTTTGAAGAGAGAAAAAATATTGTAGTAGTGGAAAAAATAGATTGTGGCAGTTGCAATTGTCTATTACCTATATTATGTAGTAAACTAACATATAATGAGTGTACAAATGATTCGATATAATTTTCCTCTATTTCATCCCATAAGACCTTGGCTATGGATGCAATCTGGCCCTCACTCGATTATCTACATATTTTCCTTTGCTTCTATGCTCTTTTCCTTTGTCTGGACTATCTCTTCGAAATACTACATACAATTTTTCTGCTTAATTCTAAAAGAACTACAACATTGAATTGTTCCTTCTTCCATCAATCTGAGAAGGCACAATATGAAAATTTTACTAATGCAACCTCCAATTTATATATTCCTATGTGTTGCAAGGTTCTCATAGGCCCAAGAAAAAATTCCATCAAACACAAGAAACTAAAACAGTGATTGTTCAGTTTGGATTCTAAATTGTGACATATGTATTATTCGAAGATGCAACTGTAAATGTGGTACACTCTAGGGAACTTAAGCAATAGCTCTACACTCTGTATTTTTCCTACTCTGTAATCTTTCTAACACATACACCTATACATAGTTTTCCTAGATCCAATTTATTGTTCTCAAAAACCCATGTCTTTGCACTTTTGTTATATTTTCTATGATATGGCAGCAATGTTGTAAATTTTAGAGTGATTAGGATGCAAAGCAAGGACCACCCATAGTCTTTCACCTATGGGGTGTCCTACCATGGGAAATTGTTTAGTCCACAATTTATTCGATAGTATTCCAAAATCCATTTACAATAATTTAACTGCAACTACTGTAGAGGTGGGATTTAGAAGTTTCATTGCCAATGCTTTGTGAAAATATTGAATGTATGTCAGTTGTGTGTTATAACTTATGATATAGTTTAAACTTCTTCAATTGCCCTTGTTTCTACAGTTTCTTTGTAACTATAAGCTTTTGCCGCAGCCACTTCTGTAATTTCCGCTTACATTTGTTGTTTCTACAGCTTGTGTAAGAGCTTCTGATGTTCTTGTTTTACTTTGTTAATTCTGATTATAGCTTTTATTGTTATTATCTTATGTAATTTTGCTTGCTTTTTGCAATAATAAAAAAAATGATTCAATAATTATTTGGTTATAGTTTTGTTTGTCACCTACCCTTCCAAATTTACAAGAAAATGTCCAAAACTCTATTTTTTGCTAGATAATTTGTGTTTCAAATATCCATCTTGGTTGTGTATTTTGATAAATAAATAAAATAAATTTTACATTCATGACAGTGTTGTGGTAGAGATTTATTTGATGGTCATTGATATAATTTAGTTTTGAGGTTATGAAAGTGTCTTGTCTTGTTAGTTTTTGCTATTAATCAACTTGTTAATAGATGTAGAATCTCACAATTTAGCTTTCAATTTTTTAGAACAAAATGCTTTTGAGTTTAGTTTGGTTTCAAAACTGGTATTTCATCTTCTTGTTACTATAATTTATTTCTCCAAAATGAACTTTATACAAATATTTCTTTCAATTAACTATAATCAAATAGTTCTCTATCGGCATAACCCTTGCACCCCTTCTGGTGCAAGTGCTAGTATACTAAAGTTTAAATTATAATTAAGATTTAAATATAATAGAATTCAAAGCAATTAAAGATCTTAATCATATGTAATAGACAATAATTATATCATTAAGATAAATTTATTAAGATAAACTATTATTTGATATGTATACTACAAATATATCTTCTACCTATAAAAAATTATATCATAAAATTTTAAAAAATCTAAAATATTCATCATAATAATAATATAAACATAAAAATATGGAGATCTGTATTGAAAAGATAATTACATTGAATTTTGTTAATATAATATTAATATATTAATTAAAATAATAAATAACATATATGATTTTTTCTTTAAACAAAATCTTAACTGCCCAGCCTGCACATCGCAAGAATTTGAAATTATTTCTTTCACTTGCTCACCCTGATCAAACCTGATTCTTTTTGATCTCGGAATCAAACAGCAAAACTTTGGTCCGATTTAAATCCTTTAAGCTAGTCGAGTGTGGTGTCAAATAATAGAGTTTGGTAAACTTGGCGCTGAGAAAAATAATACAGAGCTTCATCAAACCTAGCACCAAAAAAATCAAAATGGAAAAAACCAAAAAGAAATCCCCAATATAACAGAAACGGCTATACTACTAGCCATCTTAAAGATTTGATTTTTCCACTAAAAACTTTGTTGATGCTGCGGTGAACTGAGTATGCTTTTGTATGCGTATATGTGAATGTGGAAGCATACAACAAGTATGCAAACTGTTTCATAGAATGCTTACAGCCAAATTCCATAGCCTACACCAGCATTCTACTCACTGAAAAACAAGTGCAGAGAACCATCTTCTAGTCTATAAATCATTTTCTTCATTGGTGCTAAAAAAGGACAGTTCAAACTTGGCGCCAAGAAAAGGAGATTAAAATAGAAAAAAACAAAAAGAAGACTAAAATAACAGAATCTTTAAACCACGCTACTGCCAAAAATCAAACTTGCGGTGAGGAAAAAATAAACTGTAAATTTTCTTCATAGGGGCTGGAAAAAGATGGAAACAGGTTTAAACTTGATGATAAAGGAGATTAAAACAGAAAAAAACAATAAAGCAGACAAAACTTAAGCACCTAAAAAGAACAGCTCAAGAACATTATATTAAAAAGGAAAAAAACAAAAAGAAGACTAAAATTTTCGTGGGAACTCTCAAAGCTTTGATTTTTTCACGAGGAACTATAGTTTTCTTTGTGTCTTGATTAAGTTGCTGAGAAATTACGAACCGCAGTTAAGTGTCTGAGGAACAAAAACTTCACGGTGAGTGAACTGGCTGAGAAATGAGAAGAACAACAGTTATGATGTATAGGAATCCATCCCCATAAATGCATATTCTAGGGCTGGATAGCCGTTTCCTTTAGTCATCTATATGGAGAAGTGGTTATATAGCCATCACTATGGACCATGGCATCCATCTTCCATAACTTCACTTCACTGCTACTATTGATAGACTTAACTCACTGTTATAGTCCAGTTCAACTCCTGTCCACTTTTGGTGTATAAACTCATCACTGCAAACTTGCCAAGGAACTCAACTACAGATTTGCAAGGAAAAACTAGTAAGAAAAACATAACTCTACATGCATTCTGATAGTGGGCAGAGGCAAAGAAATTAAACGGAAAAAATAAAATATTCATGCTGCTGCACAATAACAAAATTCTTCATTCACATTGCTTGAGTAAAAATGATTTATATAGGTTCTTTATATAATGGAATTTAGATACATTTAGAAAAATTTAGAATATAGGCCGACATATTATTTTTATTCTTTTACCTTGGCCGACATAAAATAAGTTTCTAGAATTTACCTAATGTTAAACTTCTAGAATTTATCCAACCCTAACCGACATAAAAATAAATATAAAAAATTTAACCTACAGCTAGTAGAAATTACCATAATATTCTAACACTCCCCCCTAATTTCTACTAGAAACTATATTAATATTTACAATGCCCAAAACTCCTCTCAAAAATTCAAATTGCTCTTGTGCTAAAGCCTTTGTAAATATGTCTGCAAATTGTTCTTCAGATCTACAATACTCTAGATTGATTTCTCCATTGTTCACTAACTCCCGAATAAAGTGATATCTAGTATCAATGCGTTTTGTCCTCTTGTGAAAAACATGATTCCTTGATAGTGCAATGGTGGACTTGTTGTCACAATAGATTATAGTTGGCTCCTCTTTTTCATGCAGTAGATCATTCAAGACTCTTCTCATCCACAGTGCTTGACATGTTGCTGATGTTCCTACTACATACTCTACTTGTATTGATGAAATTGTCACTATAGGCTGCTTCTTTGATGCCCATGCTACAATACCTTTTCCAAGATGAAATGCATATCTAGATGTACTTTTTCTATCATCAATACTTCCTACAAAATCACTATCTGTATAACCCACCAACTAAAATTTATTTGAAGTAGAATGCAATATGCCATGATTCATAGTTCCTGCAATGTACCTCAATAATCTTTTTCCTGCTTTCCAATGTGAGTTCTTTGGTGCATCCATAAATTTTGAAATCAAACTTACTCCATACATTATATATGGTCTAGTTGTTGTGAGATACATCAAACTACCAACCAATTTTCTAAATATAGTTGAATCAAAATCAATCTCATTATCTTCTCTACTTAGTTTTGTGCCTATTGCCATAGGTGTAGAAATTGGACTACAATTTATCATTCTAAACCTTCTCAAAACATCTTTTGCATATTTATTTTGACAAATAAAAATGCCCTTATCATTTTGTGTTACTTCAATGCTAAGAAAATATTTCATCAACCCCAAATCAGTCATCTCAAATTCCTTCTTCATTGCTGATTTAAACATGTCAATAGAAAGATTACCTGTAAAAATCAAATCAACATACAAGCAAACAATTAAAATCTAACCTTGCTCATTGAATTTGGTGTATAGAGTAGGCTCACTAGTACTTCTGTTGAATCCAATCCTTATCATGTATGAATCTATCCTGCTGTACCATGCTCTTGGAGCTTGTTTCAATCCACAAAATGCCTTCTTTAACCTGTAAACTTTGTCTTCATAACCTTTTATTTCATATCCTAGTGGTTTTTGCACATAAACCTCTTCTTCTAAATATCCATTCAAGAAAGCTGATTTAACATCCATTTGATAAACCTTCCTTTCATTTTGAGCTACAATAGCTAGTACCATTTTAACAGTGTCAAGTTTTGCTACAGGTGCAAAATTTTCATTATAATCAACTCCATATTCTTGAGAAAATCCTTTAGCTACTAGTCTTTCCTTATATTTTTCAACTTCTCCATTTGCATTATACTTAGTTTTATAAACCCATTTTACACCAATGCAATCTTTTTCCTTAGGCAAATCAACTAAATCCCATGTATCATTCTTCTCAATCGATTCCATTTCATCATTCATTGCATTAATCCAATGTTCTTCCTTAATTGCATCTTCAAAATAAATAGGATCTTGAGCAAATAAAGAAAAATTTGATTGCAAATCTATCCTATCTCCTTGATCATAAATTTCTTGCAAACTTCTAGATTTCTAGCTTTTAAGCTTTGACCTTAATGATGCAAGTGTAGGATTTGAGTCATCACTTACTTGTGGACTTGATGATTCTCCTTGCTCAACTTCCCCTTGTGTGTTATCTCCTCATGGACTTCTTGATGGAGTTCCTCCTTGTTCATTTGATTGATCTCCTTGGTTTTCTTGATCTTTTTCTTCTTGATCATTATATGGCAATGCTACATCACCTTTAATTGTTTTTTCTATGCTTCCATCCCAAGATTCTTCCTCTTTGAACACAACATCTCTACTTACAATGACTTTCTTGGTAATAGGATTAAACAACTTATATGCCTTAGATTGTTCATCATAACCAATAAATATGCATTTTTCACTTTTATCATCCAACTTACTTCTTGTTTCCTTGGGCACATGTGCAAATGCAATACAACCAAATATCTAAAATGAGAAACACTATGATGCTTACTACTCCATACTTCTTGTGGAGTCTTGTCCCTTACAATCTTCATTGGACTCCTATTCAAAATATAAACTATGCAAGCTACTGCTTCAGCCCAATACTCATTAGGTAGATTATTTCCTTTCAACATGCTCCTTTCCATTTCCATT
>VDFB02196115.1:0-10700 GCA_007258455.2 Sequoia sempervirens | reverse complement strand
AGAGCTATGACACTAATATTTCATGATTTCATACACAACATTCTGGAAGATTATGTTGATGATATTTTGGCTAAGTCTATAACTCATCAAGATCATGTCAAAAACCTTCATAAGTACAACATGAGGTTAAATTTGAAAAAGTGTGTCTTTGGTGTGGATAGTGGAAAAATCTTGGATTTTATAGTGTCACATAGAGGCATTGAGGTGGAGACAAATAATATTGATGCTATCATAAATATGCCACCTCCTAAAAATATTTCTCCATTGTGTAGTTTACAAGGAAAGATTCAAGCAATCCATCATTTTGTAGCATTGCAAGTGAATCAAACTCTTCGTTTTACCCAAATACTTAAGAAGGGATCAAGATTTAAATGGAATGAGGATTAAAAACAAGCTTTTGAAAATATGAAATAATATCTATCTAATCCTCCTATCTTGGAACCCCCTATATTCAAGGAAATCCATTCATCCTTTACATTTTGGTGGTCCTAGGAAGCCACCACCTCAAACCTTCGTCGGGCCACAAAGGCTCTCTCTGCCAACCCTTTATCTCTCAACTTGTAATCCTAAGTGGCCAATCTTCAACACCAGAAGCAAATCACTGATAATCATGTAGACAGAGGAGCCTAGATCAAGGCCAGAATACACTCGCTTAAAGTGGGGGATAGTGCCTGAAAAGAATTCTTTCTAGCTCTTCATGCTTGTCACTCTGCGCTAGGTATCAAAAAAATAAGGAAAAATAGTGCTCTATGAGCTACAAGACATTCTCCAGGCTTTATTTTTCATATGAGAAAGTTTTCACTACTCAGGAAGTATCCCCTGAGTGAGATCGTGCTCTCTAAGATTGTGTTTGAGTTGTCCTACACAAACTTTTGGAGGCTCAACATGCTTTTTACAAGCAGTTTCTTTACATGGAATATTTAAAGGAAGCTATTAATTCCATGGTTGGAAATAAGGTGCTAGGTTGTGATGGTTTTCCCTATAAATTTTATAAAGCCTTATGGCCATGTGTTAGATCTGACCTCCATAAGGTCTATCTAGAAGCCTTTCATAATCAATCTTTAGGAAAAATGATCAACAAAGGTAATAAAAAATTCATACCTAAGCCAAGATATCCTAAAGACATTTGTAATTGGTGGCCTATAATGCTACTTAATGTTTCCTATAAGATCATTACTAAGGCTTTAACTCTGAAGATTCAACACCTATTGCCTCAAACTATTCGCCCTAAGAAAACTAACTTCATCAAATCTAGGTCTATTCTAGATAACATCATTGTGGTTTGGGAAGGCATGGAATGGGCCTGGCGATCGAAACAACAAGCTATTTCTCTAAAAACTGATTTGCTAAGGTATATAACTAAATTGAACGGCCTTTTATTTTGGTTATATTTGGTGCTCTAGGTTTTGTCCCACACTTTCTTCAGTCTATTAAAATGCTCTTTGCAGATGCCTCCACTTGCATTACTATCAACAGTCGTCAATCTCAGGCCTTTGGGCTACACTTTCTATTCAGTAGGGTTTCCCTCTTTCCTCGTCTCTCTATGTGCTTATTGCTAAAGGATTTGGATATTTGTTAGCAAACACTATATCCTCTAGCAGGGTTCATGGTATTGCTTTGCCGAAATCCTCTAACCAATTGGTCAATAGTCACTTTGCAAATGATTCCTTCCTCACACTCATCAAAGATGAGAAAAATGTCAAAGAGGGTATTTTATGCCTTGATACATTTTTTTTAGCCTCTGGTTCGGCTATACAGTGGCATAAAACCCAATGCTATCATCAATCTTTTCTTCCTACACCTCCCTGGCTTCTCAAGTTTGGCTAGAAGTGGATTGGTCATGGGGAAATATTTCATTTTTTGGGCATCCCTTTTGCCTTTCAGGCTTCTCTGGTTGACCTTTAGAATGTGGTTCTCGCCAACATTGAGAAGAATCTTTCTTATTGGATCATCAAGCCTCTCTCTTTGGCTGGTAAATTTTGGGACTTCTCTATAATTATTGTGGCCACTCATGTTTACTATTCTTCTTGTTGGGCCGCTTCCAAAGATTATATTTTAAGCTTGAAAAACTTCTTCGTGATTTCTCATGGACCTTCATAGAAGATCACAAAGGTTTTCACCATATTTCTTGGGATTTTTTTGCCTCTCGCAAGACTTTGGTGGGCTTGGGCTTCTTTCCACTCAACAACAAAGGTTGGATCTTTGTGCCAAATGGATTGTGCGGGCGATTTTTGGGAATAAAGCCTAGAAAATTCTTCTCAGTCATTGCATTTCTTCTAGTTTCCTAGCCAGCAAACCTTCCTATAAGGGGATTTTCTTTCAAACCTTTCTAGTCATGAAGGAATTTGTTCATATCAAAGGCACTTTTGTTTCCAAAAGCATTTGGTGTGCCTAGGAAGCCCTCAAGTTGTGGCTTTTTTGGATGGGTTCTGGTTTTCGAGATGGGTTGTCCATCAACCATCACAACCTCTAGTGGTCTCCGCTTATTCAAGTTTAAGGGCTCCCTCTAGCTCATTTGGCTTGGGTTCATGCCCTTTAGTTTCATAAAAAAGGTATTCACACTCCCCATGATCTATTTTCTAGAACCACTATGAATCTTCACTCTTGGGAAGTGTGGTGTAGAAAAATGTATTCACATTTTCACACTATGTTTGCATCCCCTTAATTAATTGGACTTAATTAAGCTTATAATTGTCTAGATTATGCATTCCAAATCCTTGTTATTCTCATTTTCTAAAAGGGAAACTGACATTAAACAATTTCCATCATTAATTTAAACACCTTGGAAGTTGTGTGTCTTGGACTTAGGTCCTCCTTAAGTACCAAGACCCAATTATTAATATGTTTTTGGTAACATTTTAATGATTCAAATTCAAGTTTCAAATGACAGCCTATGGAATATAATTTTAGAGAAATTAGATAAACGCCTATAAATACATAGTTATTTTATCAATTCAAAACTAACACGCATAATTCAAACTTCACAAGAGAAAATATTATTTTCAAGAGCATTGAAGAGCATATTTATCATTTATCTATAGTAGCAATGAAGATCATATCATTGTGTCAAATCTCATGTGTGTTCATGTCATGTTTTGGAGCTACCATTGTGATGTAGGTTTCAAGCATTCAAGCATCAAATCAAGTGTCAAATCAAGCAATCATTCAAGTCAATTCAAGAAAGATCCAATCTTTAGAGATATGTTTTAGACTTCAGTCCTCTAAGGGCATCCATTAAGGGTTTGGTGAGTTGTGACATAGCCTTGTTTATTCATCAAATTCCTTTCATTTGTCATTATTTCATCATCAAGGTTTAATTACCAAATCAGGGTTTGACCAAGGCAAACCCCTATTCACCTAAAAACAAACATTTTTCTTCTCTCTTTGTATGTGTAGATTTACAAGTGAAGAAGGACTGAAAATCAATCAAAGGAGCAATTTTTCAAAGTTTTCAAAGTTGTCAAGATACGAAAACTCACATACAAATTTTATTTTTGACTTTCTAATAGTGGAATCTACAGAAATCAAAAGCCTATGCCCTAGATCTAGGATCTAAGGATTATGATTTTGGACCCCTGTACAAAGATCCATTCGCCCTAGGGTGAATCTTTCCTTTAGCAGTGTTCAAAACCCACTTTTGGAGCTAGGTACATACCATTTTTCCCTTCTTAGATCTGCCTAAAAGTTTTTGTTTCTATTTGTGCTATCATAACACTCTACATTTTAAGTTTTAGGTCACATAATTTATTTCATTAAGGAATTTAATTTTATCTCCCAAAAGTGTATTTTAGTCATTTCTGTCATAAGAAAACAACAAATCCTCCTATTAGGGTTGACTCACCTCAAGGTTGAAATTCAATCCTATCCTTGGGAGATCTCTTTTTTTAATGAAATTGGGGAAAAGGTGCATTTTAGGTGTTACATTTTGGTAACCCCCTTTCATCAATCATCAATCCTCACTCATCTTACCTTCATTACCTTCCTACCCTTTTCCTTTCATTTCATTTTGGTGAACCGAACATTCTTACACTATAAGCTTTCTAATTTGGTGGTCTCTCAAACCCTAAATCTAGGATTTGCATTAGTTTTCATTGCATCTCATTTAGGGTTTTAAAAAATTGCATTACTTTACATTTCATTTAGGGTTTTAAAAGTACATTTTGCATCCTTTAAAATCTCAAAAAAACCAAAAATTTGGATACATATTGCATCCACTTTACATAGTAGTCTGCATATTAGTGTTTTTAATTCATTTACATCAGAAAATTCAAACAAAATTGCATATAGAAAATTTTCATTTTGCTTGTTGTTTTCCATCAAATAGCATTTGCATCTAAACATAATCTAGAAATTTGTAACTGAAAGAATCTATTTCCAACCTCAAACAACAACCTTAAACATCAACTCAAAAACTCAAATTTCAATTCTTTCAACCCCTATGCAAGGACCCATTCACCCTAGGGAGAATCTATCCTTATATAGGTCATTTTCCAAAATTTTGGGCATAAATCTACCTTTGTTTGCTTTATTTTTGGTTGTTTGTAGATCTCAGTTTCAATTTCTAGAATTGTAGTTTTCTGAAATTGTTTGCATTCAAGTTAATTGGTCAAAATAAGTGCATTGTTGAAACATAAAATTTCCATTCAATCGATATCATTTTCAGCTTATTGCATTCTAAAATCAGTAAATCCTTATATGTTAGATCTGAAAATTGTCATATCTCTTTACATACTTGCATTGTTTGTCCTATTTCTAGGTGTTTGCTACATTTGCTTAGTGTTTTTTGTCCATTTTGGGTACACTTTTGGCTTGGTGAAACTTGTATGAGTATTACGACCTAGTGTCCTATTGCTAATACTTTAGTGAGATTTAGTTTGAGACTCATGGCATCTCGTGTTGGTACATCCATCATGGATCTTAGGTTTTCTAACTCTTTCACTCATAGTGTTGACACTAGTCAACACATATTGAAATCCATACCTGAGATAAAATGTTCCATGACCTCCAATCCTATTGATGTTGAAACCATCGTTGCTCATGGTCCTTAAGAAAACTTACAAAAAATGGATAAAGCCTTAGAAAAACTTCAAAACTTTGTGAGTGTTGAATATATTATTGGTACTGCAGTTCTTGTCATAGATAACATGAGAATAATGCTCAATAATGAACTGGGAATAGAAATTATGTGCAGCCTAGCTCATAAATTATTGATGATCATGTTCCTACAATTTCTAGTTGTGCTCAAACATTGGGGTACACTCAAAGTCAAGGAGGAAATCAAATTTATCCCCCTACAACTATGGCCTCTATTCCTACATACACTCATCCAACTATTACTACAAGGCAACCAACTAGCAATGTCAATCCAACTTTGGGTATGTCCACTAGGAATGCTTTTAGCTTTGTGAATTTAAACATCATAACTCCTAACCCATCACCTCTCACAAACTTGCAATTCACTTGTCTTCCCAACACATATACACCCCCACCTTATTCACCTCCATCTCCAAACACAACCAATGATTTTTTCCTCAATCAACTTTTATAAAATTTGTCATCCCTCCAACAACAAATTTCCACATTAAACCAAAATCAAAATGGACAACTTTCACAATATGTCAAACAAAACCCATTATCATTGGAGATATTGAAAGAAAAATTCCACAAGGCATAGAGATTCCTATATTTGAGAAATACAATGGTAAAGGAGATCCTAGTAACCATGTCTTGGCATATACGACATTATGTAGTGACTTCATTTTTGAAGACACACTCTTAGCTAAGATTTTTCCTAGATCCTTGAAAGGCATAGCCTTAGAATGGTTTTTCTCCCTACCAAACAATTTAATTAGTCCGTTCAATGAACTTGTTGATGCCTTCCTCAACCATTTCCAAGTGCACATTGGTCCCAAGATGGCCTTGCTAGATTTAATGCAATGTAAACAAAACAAAGATGAAAAGATCACTGATTTCATAGCACATTATCAATTTCTGGTTCACGAAAACGAAGAGCGTTTGAATTCCGATGCACCAGTAGTCGTTCCGGTTTAAAACCCGTCCCGTATTACGCCGTGGTCGCCTGGCATTACTGCTCCTTCACCGTCTCCGCTCATCGCGGTTCTGGCCCAAAATTGGCCAGCCACCGCAAAGCCTCTCCTCCATCCATCCTCTGAATCCATGCCCTCAGAGGGCTAATGAGAAACTGACTGAGAAGAGCATAAATAAATCTGTTCAAATGACTAGCGATGCTATGATGGAATTCCCTCGGTGGAAGCAGCTATAAAAACAGGTGTCCATACTATCTAGGGATAGAATAAATTTTCATTCCCAGGAGAAGACAATTCCCTTTATTAAGAGTTTTTATATCTCAGCCTATTTCTTTATGCCAGAAACTGAATTCAATTTTCTTTGTAGTCTCCAAACTCTGGAATACCAATCAAGCAAAGCGGCACTGAAGGCAGCCTCATGTCTCATCAGTGGTGCCATACTTGCCCACCTATACTTTGTACCTCATCAACCAGAACCAAGGTTCACCAGCTAATCTTAATAAATGCCTAAAGTGTCAAACACTACTCTCACCATGGAGCGATAATTTAGAGCAAGACAACTATGTTCAACTTCATTGGTGTTCAACCTCATAAGCGTCAAACCAAAATCTCTTTTGATATTACTTTCTCACAAAATGACATTATTAAACATGCACCCGATGTTCCTCTTTACATAGCCAGAAGAATCATTGACAAGCAAACTAATGGGATATTAATGGATCTTGTGTGTGTAGAGAATGTGATCACCAAGGAATTCTTATTTTTGCATGAACTTTATCAAGATTCTTATGAACAATCGAAAGCATGGATCAAAACACATAATGATTTTGCTTGCCCTATGATAAGTTTGATCACTCTCACCTTAAAAGTTGTACCAAAACAATTAAATGTCGCATTCTCTATCATCCTTTCACCAGACCAATTTCATGTGAAGTTAGGCTATCTATGGCTATGCTCCATGGATGTCATCCCGTCAATAGTGCATAAATGCTTAAAATTTCCATTTGGCAATGATATTTTTACTATGCATCATAGTGGGTTTAATCCTTTGTTTTTTCATGGGAACTTTTCATTGGATTTATTTTGGTCTAAATCCATCAAACCTATTAAGCCTCGTGAGGACTACTTTTTCAAATCTTATCAAAAGTTCAAGGAAAAGCGCATAATAGAATTATCTCTCAGCAATATCCCTCAACCCATGATTGACCCTCATGTCATTGATGAAACCATGATTGAAGCAAAAGCTCTTCCAAGTAACCAAGATCAATCAATGACAAATCCTCCACCTATTTCCTACAAAATACCAAGAGATAACCATATAATTCCCATTTGCCTCCTAAAAACAAACAAGTTTATAAACCCAATGAGAAATTGGTTGACCAACCCTCCATGGTTCCTTTTGTTCCTCCCTTATAGGAAGTAAAGAGACCAATAGTTGATAAACTTGCTCCTACACAATCATAACTTGACAACCGCATAAAAATAAATCGCAATGCTAAAGAGAAAAGGTGTATACATCGTGATATTGCTCATAAGTTGAAAGAAGAAAACAAACTAGCAAACCAAGATAAAAATCTAACTAAAGTGAAGCATGATGATTCCCCAGATTTTTCGTAACAACATGAAACCTCTATGGAAATTATTATTAGACCTCCTATTGTGATTAAATTGGATGATGATGATGATGAGATTGATAAGATTGATGAGGAAGTGCATAATGAGCTTAATTTATTATTTTCCTCTTCTATGAGCTTAGATGAAAAAAATCATGATGATCCTCCAAACAAGAGTGCATCATCACATGTTGAACTTGGTGATTTTCCTAGTATGACACTCATTGTTGCCCCTTTGGGTAGTCAATTGCCTTCTATATATGATGAACAATATTGGGATGTGGAAAACTTAATTTAGGTCAGCACATGTGTCATACTAGTTTTATGTCTATTCATGTCCTTTATGTGATTGTATGTGCATAATGTGATCTCCCATACTATGTTGCTTGGCATGTCTTTATGTTTGTGAGCCTAATTTGGATGACTCTTGTCATTATGTTGGTTCAAGGATACAAAGGAAACAAATTTTTTGTGACATTCTTCTATTTGTATCTTCATTCTTCTCTATTTCGTAACCATTATCTTTTCACTTGTCTTGTGTTTTCCTTTTGGGGATGACGCAAAGCATCAAGGAATTTAGGTCTCTTCCATGCTGACCCAAAACTTTTCTCCTTTGTTTTCACTCTCTATGTCTCAATCTTCCTTTGTGCTCATTATTCCATGAGTTATTTGGGGAATGATGACGATTCTGAGCTTGATTATATCACTGTAGCAAATATATACACTGACCCCAAATCCATTGATCCCTTATGTGTTATCTTAGGATTGCATATGGGGGAACAACATCCTTTTCATGATGTAGATTTCTTTAGAAACATATCATTGACATAGGGCTTTCCAAATGCAATGTAGAAAAATGTATCCCTTTACATTTTCACACTTTTTTGGGCCCTCCTAATTAAAATGGACTTAATAATGCCTTAATTTAGTGTTGTAAAATGTATCCCTTTAAATTTTCACACTTATTGGGGCCCTCTTAATTAAATTGAGCTTAATTAGGCCTTAATTATCCCTTTTATTTATTTACAAGCCTAATAAATTACATTTTTTGGAGGGGAAACCTAACAATAATTAATGCCAATACATAACACTTTACCTTGAGCAATGTGTGTTCCAGGAATTGGGACTTGGGACCCATTTTCCCATGGGTCCTCTCTAGACCTTTGGACCTAAATTTAAAATATGTTTTTGGTGGTATTTTAACATCTCCAAATTCATATTTCAATGTCATCTTGTGATATTGAATTTTGAGAAATTAAGGATACATACCTAAAAATACAAGGTTATTTCACTAAGTTCCACCTAAAATTGTTAAGAAATGTGACTCAAATATACTGGCTTGATCAACTTCCTAGAGTAGTTGTGTTTTCCTCCTTCATCGGCCTAAGTTAAGTCATTGGTTTTCAAGTTTTTCTAACTAAAGTCGCAGGGTTCTAAAGTTTCATAACATCCTAACTAAGTGACTGTGAAGCAAAGGCAATCCCTTTGTTGTCAACGTGTCGCGGGTTTTGCAAACTTCACAACCTCTGACTTGAGGTTTGGAAGTTCGGGTTTTGAGCAACAAGGAAATCCCTTTATTGTTGGCATGTTTCAGGTTTTGTGAAATTTGCAACCTCTAACTTGAGGTTCAAATTTTTTGGTTTTGAGTGACAGGGTGATCCCTTTGTTGTTGGCGTGTCGTGGGTTTTGCGAACTGCACAACCTCTTACTTAAGGTTTGGAAGTTCGGGTTTTGAACGATAGAGTGATCCCTTTGTTGTCAACATGTCATGGGTTTTTCAAACTTCACAACCTCTGACTTGAGGTTTGGAAGTCCAGGTTTTGAGTGATAGGGCGATCCCTTTATCGGCGAGTTGTGGGTTCTGGGAACTTCACAACCTCCAACAAGAGGTTTTGAAGTTCAGTTTTTCAGTGATATAGCGACTTTGATGCTAACGGATGTGGGACCTATTATGCCTTGCATAACCACCCCATTTTATTTTGGAACAAAATGCGTCCCCCTTTTTGTTTTTATTCATCTTTCTTTCTTTTGCTCTGTTAGAAGCAAAACCGGAACCAAATCAGGACTTTGAAGTTTTCCAAAGTTCCTAGTTCGGATTCAGTTCCGACTCCACGTCCGCCCTCTTTTTTGTGTTTTCTTTCATTGTCTCTTGGTTCGTTTGGCACTCTTGGGTCGATTTGACCTTGGAGTTGTAATTCCAAATCATGTTCCCATCCCGACTTTGACTCCACTCATTTTCTTTGTCTTTTTGTTGCTTTGGTGTTTGGGTCGGGTTCAGTTTTTGTTCTGGTCTCGCTTCCCTTTGTGCATAATGTTCTTGTTGTTTCTTGTTCTTGTGTCGGGACCAAAGCCAGAATTGGAACTGCACCTGGGACTTTGTAAAAAAAATTTGGTTCAGTCTTGGTTCCATCTTCGCCTCTGATGTTCATGCTTGCTTGTCCTTTCCGCGGGACCGAAATCAGAATGAAGTTTGGGCGAGAAGGATTTTCGAAGTTTTCTTGTTCCAAGTCCGTTCCTCGACCTATTCCACCTTTGCTTTCAAGTATTCTCAAGGAGTTGAATGTCCATCTCACATCGCTCACTGGCCACCAACTATATTAATGGCATTAATTGTAGCATCTTCGCACGCATGAGTTTATTTTAAATCTCTAATTATGTTTAACTGGCTCATTATATTTGTTATTCGAGATGTTTAAGCACATTAGAGCGAGGAAGACCTCGAGACGAGCGATTTGATTGCGGAAGTGATTCGTGGAGCAAATATTGGTTGGATTTTCGTCTTTCCTTGAGAGCATTTTGAGGTAGGGTTCTTCTCTTTTCTGTTTTCTTGTTTTGTGTTGTTTCATTGTTATGTCGTCGTGTTTTGGTGCGTTCGCATAAGGTTTTCTTTTGAGAATTCTTTGCCCGTTGTTTGTTTGTTTGTTTGTTTTGTTTATTTTGTCTTTTCTTCCTTTTCCATTATGTTTTGTCATTTTTTCCATTTGTTGTCACTTTCGTGATAGGTGGGTTTTATCATGCCCTAGTTTCTAATTAGGGCTTC